>CAUYPO010124329.1:0-28316 GCA_963574435.1 Cheirogaleus major | reverse complement strand
GGCAAGTTGCTTCACCTCCCTGAGCCTTTGTTTTACCCTGGGACGATGGCCATCACATGATTGCTTTGCAAGGTCGTTTGGAAGAAAAGATGGGGGTAGCACGTGAAGGCCCCTCCCACGAAGCACCCCCCAGATGTTTGTTTACTCCCTTTCTCTGTAATTTCCTCCTACCCGGTGCCTTCAGCCCCAGGCGCTGGCCCGTGTCCAGAGGCTGACCTTGGCCTTGAGCTCCACGAGGACTTCGGAAATGGCTTTGGCTGCTGCGGCAGAGGGAGCTGCCTCGATCCGCTTGCAGATCAGAATCTCCGGGTGCCCCTTGCCAGGCCTTTCATGTTGTTGCTTCATTTCACAAGAGCCCCGGCGTTTGTTTAGCAACAGGGTGGTATTTTTAGAACTTAAAAGTAATTCTGCTCTTCGAGGAACGAGCCTATCCATGTAGCCCCAGCTCGAGCCAGGCCTGGACCGGAGGCGTGTGGGCGCTCTGCCCGGGGTCTCCCCACCCCCACCACCTGCTCCCGTTGGACGCAGGACACCGTTAGTCTGCCCTGTCCGACTTCACTTCTTCCTGCCTGTCGGCCCTGGCCCTAGGGGGCCGGCGAGGCAGGTACCACAGTCCCAGCCTATGGTCAGACGTCCACATTGTAATTCCTGGAACCTATGAATATGTTACTTTATATGACAAAAGGGACTGTTCACGTGTGAATGAGGGTCTTGAGATGGGGAGATTATCCTGGTTATCCAGGGGCCCGGTGTCGTCACAGGGTCCTTACAGAGGGAGGCAGGTGAGAGAGAGGGAAGGAGGTGCGGTGTTGGAAGCAGAGGTCAGAGTCAGAGAGACTGGGGGGTCCTTGCCAACTTGGAGGCTGGAGGGAGGGGCCGCAAGCCAAGGGATGCAGGTGGCCTCTAAAGACTGGAAAAGGCAAGGAAACGGGGTCCCCCCGGAGCCTCTAGTAGGAGCGTGGCTCTGCCAACACCCCGATTTTGGCCCAGTGAAACCTAATTCAGACTTCTGACCCCTAGAACTGTAAGATTATAAATTTGTGTCGTTTTAAGCCACAAAGTTTGTGGTCATTTGTTACCATAACAACAGGAACCTAATGCACAAGCCAGTGCCCCCTCCCTCCCTCCCGGGAGCACCTCACCCCAAGGTGGGGCTGCGGGGGAAAGGGTGTCATGAGGACACCAGTCCAACCGGTGACCAAACCCTGCTCGGCTACTGTGCCCCTCTGGGACGCCCGTGACCCATCTGCAAGGCACGGTTCATTCTCCCTAGTATCGTTGGGAGGAGTTTTTGAGGCAGTAAAGCACCGCCCAGCGCCTGGCGCGTAGCAAGCACGAAAGTGTTATTCAGCCGTGTACGTCGTTTCTGCTCTACAGGGGAAGGCCAGAAAGGCCCGGCACAGTGGTCGTGTGGGGGTCAACAGTGGGAAACTGGATTCAGATTCCAGCCTCCCCAAACCCAGGGACGGCGGTGGTGCCGTTGCGGGTAAAGTTCGGCAGTGTTGCCAGGGCCTCTGGGCCTCAGTGTCCTCATCTGTAAAAGGGGAGAACAGTGGTCCCTAACCCCTGGACTCTGCGCGAAGGCACGTAGCCTGGCGCGCGGTGCTGCTGGGTGGACGGAGCCGCCACACTGGTTTTGTCATCTGGACCGATTTCTCTCCTCCCTCAGCTCGGACTCGTGCCTCCTCCAACAGCCGGAGAGCTCCCAGCCTCCAGGGCCGACCTCTGCGGAGGCCGCCTCAATGCTAATCGTGGGGGAGGCCCCCACGATGCTAATCATCGTTCAGGAGGTCCGTGAGCACCACGGTGATCCACGCTGGGCCCTGTAGGGTGGGAAGTTGACTCCTGGCAGCATCCGGCTCGGTCCCGCAAAGCCGGAGTCCTTATCGACGGCCGCAGGGGCTGTTCTCTCTCCCAGCCAAGGCTGCCCCAGCCAAGACTCGCTCGTAGCATTTGGGGAGGACACAGAATGTCAGAAGGGAACCAGAACGGCCGCAGTCGGTTGAGTTTGTGGAGAGAAATCCTTGTGCACAGCCTGCCGACCCCACTGACGGGGTGACCAGGCCAGGACCCGGTGGCTCTGCGGCCCCAGAGGCGAGGACACGTAGCTCTGTTGGGCTCTGAGTTTTTCATGCCCTAAAGAGGGCGGCTTCAGGGTCAACAGCGCCGGCCTGGAATCAGACTGCCTGAGTTGTAAGCCTGGCTTGGCCGGTGACTCTCTGAATGACCTTGGGTGAGTCACTTAACTTCCCGGAACGTGTTGCCCCATTCAGAGAATCGGCGACATCGTCATTGTCACCATCGTGCCAAGCACCGTCCTTAGTCCTCTAGATGGATATGAAATCTTTCAATACACGCACGCACACACCTGAGGAGGATGCTCTTGTCCTCAGGTGACACGGGCACAGAGGGGTGGAGGAAGGTGCCCAGGGCCACATGGCTGGGGAGGGGCAGAGCTGGGATTGGACTTGGCTCGCGGGGCGCTTGCTGGTCACGGGCAACGCCGAGTGACGTGAGCGCTCCCCTTTCCGAGGTAGGATGGCGCGTGTGAGGTGGCAGCGCGGTGCCCCGTCCCGCCGGCGCCAGGCTAGCCGTTTTCATCTCCGTCGCTCGGCTTGGCGGAGGCGCTGGTGGCCGAGGCGCTGGCGGCCGGTGTTCAGGGTGTGGGTGGAAATGTATTCGCCGCTGTGAGGGGCCGTGAAGAGGTTCATTATCTTGATTGTGGGGATGGTGTCAGCCTCCGCGTATGTCAGAGCTTATCTCGTTACACACTTCAAATTACATGCGGGTTATTCTGTGTCAGTTGTACCTCGGTAAAGCCGCTTGTAAAAAATAAAGCAGAAGTCGGTCAATAAAACAAAACATCCATTTGGCCCAATGGGTTTGGCCAAGGGATGGCAACCAAGAGGTAGTTTCTAGGCAGCGTCCTCTGCACCCAAGTTCTAGCTTAAAAGGGGGCCGTGGAAATTTGGGGGGGATGTTGCCTGCAGGTCCACAGTGTTCACCCTTTCCTTGTCACTCAGCTCAGGACCATGCAAAGCCCCCACCTCGTCCCCCTGCAGCTAGATAACGTTCCCAGGTGTGTCATGAAATGCACCTGCCTGCCGCACTGTTCCTCAGGGTAGAAGCTGTGTTCGCTGTCTGCCCCCAGGCGGCCCTCTTGGTGTTCGCTGCCCACACACGCACACACCCTGTCTGTTCCAGGAGCCGCCTCTGTGTGCATCAACTGCTCGTGACGTCGGTCCTGGCCCTGCTGGGGCACAGCGCCAGTCCTCCTCCTGTTCTTCCTTCTCCCCCCATAAAGGACATTCTCTCTGAGTCTCTTATGTTCTGGGCACTGTGCTGGGCAGACCTAGGTCAAAGGCACAGCAGGGTGGACAGACCTGGGGCCGAGTGTCCCAATCCCTGGCTTAGGTCAGACTGTACCTTGTATGAGCTGTGTGATCCTAAGCTGATCCCTCAGCCTGGCTAAGCCTCAGTTTCCTTATCTGCACCATCAGGGTAAGGATGATGGTATCAGACCTGACAAGGCTATCCAGTTGAGAACATTCAGTACTTCATCAATTCCAAATGCACACTTCTTACATTTTAGCCACGTTCCCCTGAGTGATGCACCACAATTCACAGACAGTTCATTCCTTGGTGGCCCTAAAACATCGTTCTTATGCCGGCCAGCTTCCTAGATCCAAGGACACACGCCGTGCAGGAGGGCTGGGGCATTGTGCAGAAATCAGCATGTAGTGGAAAGAATACTCCAGAGTCCACAGACGTGGTGCCACTTTCTAGCTGTTAGGGTGTTGGACAAGTGACTTTACCTCTCAGAACCTGAGTTGCCTCACCTATGACATGGGGACAATAAGGGTTGCTTCAGGATGTTCTGAGAATTAAATAAGATGATGTGTGTAAATCCCTGTCACAGAGCCAGGTCCGTGGCAGGTGTTTGTTGATCGTGTTTGTCGACTTCAAGGAAATGAAGTTGTGTCTCTTCGAAGTTAGTCTCTGGGGAAACTAAGTCTGGGGTCAAAGTCCTTTCATGGGACCTTGCTCCATCCCTGGCATTAGACTTTGGGGGTTCAAATCCTACCTCCGACACTCATTGGCCATGTGACCTTTAGCAAGTCATATAGATCTCATGCCTCAGTTTCCTCATCTGTAAAATGGACATAGTAATAGTACCTACCACCTGCTGGTTGTGAGGATCAACTGAAACAACACAGAGCCCTAGTGCTTCAAGCACACTCCTTGCTGGGTGTGAACCATGTGCTTAGGAGTCCAGTTTTCATTATGGCCATTATTAATGGTGATTATTCTTCTGAGCTGGGGGGGTACAGAGGAGAATATGTCCAGGTCACTCCCAGCCTCGTATAAGTTGGGGAGGAGAATCCACAAGCCAAGCCCTGCCTGGGGACATGGGGTACCATGAGCAGCCCTCATCACAAAACATGTGAGGTCCTTGGGCTTGGAGCCTCATCGTGTGTTGTACAGGTGCACTGTGGTCGCTTAACGTCATCACTGGTTTTATTTAGAAAAAGCATGTTTTCAGTCCGTGCCACAGATTTTGCCTTTGCAGGTTGCTGGGCATGGACCAGGCCCCTTGGAGTCCAGCCTGACTCGCTGCAGACCACGCGCCAGTGTTTGCGCACGGCCCAGGGCAAGTGCCATCTGTCGGTGCCATGTGCACCCCCTTGCCACCCCCGAGACTGCCCCCAGCGACTCCACCCCACCTTCCCCGGGCTCCGGATCACCCACAGCTGTGCCCACCCCTTCCTGTTTCTGTGTGAGTTTAAGTCTTAACCTAAAGAGGGTTGGTGCGGGCACCCTGGCAGCAGGAAACCGACGCCCTGCTGTCTTGTCCCCTGTGCGGTGGGACGGACACCTCAGCAGGCCCTGGTGGCACTTAGAGTTTTGTTTTCTCTGTGCTTCACTGCATGGCTGGGCCCCAGGCAGATGTGCAGGCAGCTCTAGGGGTGGCCAGAGGATGAAAAATCAGAACTCGGGAGGCGTCGGAGCCCCAGGACTGTGAGCTATGTCAGAGACAGGTCCCACCACCATGAGACTTGGGGTGCTGGGGTGCCCCACCAACCCATTCGCTGGCCATCCTGGGAGCACTGATGATGCTTCATGGATAAACACCAAAAGCCTAGCACTTCAGAGCTTACAAAACACTTCTGCATCCAATATCTCATTTAAACAAGGACGGTCCCCATGGCTGGGGTAGGAGGATAGGTAGGTAGCCCAGGCCTTCCTGGCCATGGGGATTTAAGCTAAGTCTTTGCTGGGCTGAGGGAAGGGAGGAGCCCTCTCCCGCCTGCAGGGGTTTGGTGGTGACCTAGCAGGGACCTTGCACGCAGAAAGAAGCTGCTTGCTAAGCTCTGATTGGATTGCATGGGAGCAAGAAAGACCCAGGCCGGGCAGGTCCCAACAGGTGGGGCAAGCTGTGTGCAGTGTGACCCCTTGCAGAAGGGCAGGGTCTTTCTCCTACCTTCCCCCCTGATGTACTTCATCCCGTGCACAGGGCTGACTGCCCAGGTGTCAGAGCAGAAGCAGGTGGGCTGGGCAGTGACGGCCAGTCACTCATTCCGCAGCTATTTACCGAGCACCTGCCATGTTCCAGCTCTGTTTTAGGTACTGGGGATACAGCAGTTGACAAAACAGGCAGGAGACAAGAGAAATAAGTAAAATATGTGAGCTGGTGGTTGGTGCTAAGGAGGAAAACAAAGCAGGAAAGAAGGATAGGATGCACCAGGGGGTCCAGTTCTAGAAACTTCCAGAGAAGGAATGACGGGACTAATAACAATAATAGCTATATTTACTCAGTACCTTTTAGGGGCCAAGCCCTTGCCAGAAGCTCGCCAGGCACTCTTGTAGCCTTTGGTAACAGTCCTGAGTTGGCAGGTTAGGAGGCTGGGCCGGCCTCCAGAACCAGACCACAAAGGTGCAGGGATGGAGGATTATTGGCATAATCAGCCCCATTTGCTGTTGAGAAAACTGTCTCCAGTGAGCTGCAGAGGCAGCATTTGAACCCAGAGCTGGCATTCCAAATGCAGTGGTGTTTTTTTATGAGCTAGGAATTTTATCTTCCAACAACCCTATTAGGCGAAGACATTGTGTTCCCCACTGTACAGATAAGACCTTCAAGGCACAAAGCGCTCAGCGGGAGGTGGAAAAGGTGCACTTTGGGCCCAGCCCAGGGCTCTCACGGGCCTTGCTGCTGCCCAAGCTGTGCATGTCTAGACTCAGAGAAGGAGGGAGGTCCCAGGCGGGGGGCTCAGGCAGAGCTCTGGTGGGACACAGGGTGGGCTTGGCTGGCCCATCGGGTAGCAGGAGGCCTCCCTTCCTGGTCTCTGCTCTGAAGGGCAGGTAGGTCGCCCGCCTGCCTTCCCAGCAGATGTTTCACAGGCCTGCAAAGTGGATAATTCCAAAGCGCAGGAGATTGTTTGGGAACAGAGCACACTCCTCATTTCCCGCGCACGGCTGCTTGCTAACACATCTGATTGCTGCCACCCATTTAACTTCTCGGCTTTGATTTGCATACTAGGTTTTTCCTGATAGATTTATCATTCGTAGCATCTCTCATGTGCAGAAGGCTGGAGTCCCCCTTAGCAGCATGAGAAGGGAGCCGCCCTGCCACCCAAGTTCGCACAGGGCTGGCCCTGCGAGCCGGACTGGTTGCTGAGGAGTCTCTCCTGCCAGGTTCTGGGGTAGAGAAGTCACCTCCTTGCTCTTTCCCTTTATAATAAAATAACTATTTTGTCGATGGGGCTTACTGAGGCTTCTGGAAGCTTTGTTTGCCTTAAGTTTGTGGCCTGTGGAAGCAGGTACCTTCTCTCCCTGGAAGCTCGGCGCCAAGCTCATTGCTGTGAGCCCAGCACATCGGCCAAACCTCACCCATCCCAACTGCACGCTTTGGAGTCTGGGCACCAGGATCCCAGCTCCACGGTAGGCTGTCAGAGTCAGGGAGGAAGGGGCTTTTCCCAGGTTGGTGAGTAGCCTGAGGTTGCAGGGGTTACAACAGGTCCTGCTGGAATATGCAGGCCTCAGACAAGCCGGGGAGCAGGAGGCCTGGGCTGTCACTAACCGTGCGACCAAAGGCAAGTCATTTAATCTCTCTGGGCCGTATGTTGCTCAGAGGAGCTAAGGGGTTCCATTCATGAAATGGGAACACCGGTACTCACTAGGTTGGGTGAGGATGAGTGCTCTGTCTATGCCAAAGAGTGATGATGCCCCACCATGTCTGCAGAGCACTTCACTGAGCTCATTTCATCTGAGCCTTTAAAACACCCTGTGGAACGGGCAGGATGAAAGGTCAGAGATTATGTGACCTGCACAGGGTGCCACATGGCTTCTGGCCCTGGGATCTGGCTTAAAATCTCAGGCTCTTTCCAGCTTATCCCATCTGCCTTCCAAGTTCAAGGTCTGTGTGAGGCGCTGCTGTTATGCTGAGAGTCAGCCCAGGTCCTTGAGGGTCCCCATGGGCCCGGGGGCCCTGAGCCACAGGGGTGGTGATTGGGAACATGAGAGGCAAGGCTGAGGTCCCACCCACCCCCAGCCACAGTCCCCAAGGCCACTCCTTCGTCCTCATCACTTAGTGCTGTTTGTTTGGGCTGTAAGTAGCTCAGTTCCTGTTATTCCCCCCTGGACAATCAGGCAGGAAATTCTTCAGTTTTGTTTCCTTAAGAGGTCAAATGCTTTTCTCCGTTGCAGAAGTAAATAAATCCTGCACGCTGAGTCGGCAGTTTTTCACGTGCAGGCCCCCTGGGGTAAGCCCGCAGCCCCCTTCCCTCCAGCCGGGAAACCGGTCAGCCTGCTGCCCATGTGCGGACTCCCCAGGTGACGTCCTGGACATGGTCTGCAAAGGCAGCACCATTTTTAAACCAGACCAGGGCTGGAGCCCAGGGCAACGTGTTAAGAGACCGTGCTAGTTCCCGTCGGCACCAGTTGCTTCTCCCTCCTGCACCCAGAATCCTGCTGGAAGTAATGGAGGGTGGCCGGGACATAGGGCTCGTCCAGAACTCGGGCACAGGGCATCTCAGCTCCCCTGAGACACTGAGCACCGGGAAGGGCAGGCAGCCTGGGACAGGCAGGACCGGAGCCATGGCACCGAGCACCTTTGCGCGCGTGGCACCCCTTGCCCGGGCTGGGACGACGCGTGATTTACACACACCTGCCGTGGGCTGAGTCCTCCCGCTGAGCCCACGGCAGCTTAGAGGAGACGTGGTGGGGGGGGAGGGGACTCCTTTGAGCACCCCTGCAGACGGCACTTGAAGAAAAAAAAGAAAAGTCTCCGGAGCAGCCAACTTTAAAGCTCTGAAATCCGGACCATGGGGCAGAGGTATACACTGTCCTCTGCTAGCTTTGGTGGCATTTCCTTTAATTATGGAAAATGTATGTCATATACAGAAGTCAATAGAATAATATAATGAATCTCGGGTACCTGTCACCTGGCCCCAGTGACCGATTTTGCCCCTCCCTCCTCCTCCTGTTATTTTGGGGCAAATATATATCTATAAATATTGTAGTGTACACCTGTACAAGATAAGGACTCTTTAGGAAACATAACCTCCAAACTATTATCCCACTTGAAAAAAATGATCAGATATTCTGTTGTTATTCAAATTTTCTATTTACTCCTAGTTATATATTTCATACTTTGTTGGAATCCAGATCCAGATATCCACACAGTGTGATGAGTTGAAATGTCTTTTTAAGACTTTTTTAATCTAGAAGCGTCTCTTCTTTTCTCTTTTATTGTTCTTGCTAATGACTTGCCGAGGGAACCGTGGCGTTTGTCTGGTAGGCTTCCCTGGCTCTGGAGTTTGCTAATTGCATGCCCATCGTGTCCTTTCACAGGTTCTTCAGTCCTTTGAATTTCCTGTAAATTGATAGTTCCTCTAGAGGCTTGATCAGATGCAGACTCATTTATTTACTAATTTTTTGCAAGACTCATTCAAAGGAGATGTTAGGTCCTCCCCTCAGGAGGCACGTACTGCCTGGTCGTCTTGCTTCTGTGATGTTGGCGGCCCCGGATGTGCGACGCCTGAACGCAGACATCCCGCAGGGGCGGCAGGATGGCGGTGTCCTCTCCTCGCCCGCAGGTGCTGGGACCCTGCTTCCGCAGAGAGATTTCCTGCCGCCATCTGTTCGGTTGCGCACTGGTACAGTCCCTACGAGAAAGCTGCATAAGGGCTTAACGTTTTCCCCGTTAGTTACCAGTGAGGATAGCAGGTTGTCTCCTCCACTCTCACCGCCGTGTTTTAAAAGCCTCCCTCATCAGGAAATGGGTCAAGCAATAGGTTTGTTGAGAGTCTGATGCTTAGAGGGTGCAACTATTTAGAAGACTCTGATGACCAAAATGATGTGTTCGCCAAGATAGCCAAGGGGGTGAAGCTAATGTCGATATGAACGTGTTAACGAGCAGAGCACACCTGCCGGCTTGGTCTTTGGAGACGGATAGGAAGTTGATTCCCATGTTGCTGATGAGAAGACTGAGCCCCCGAGTTTGGGACCTGCCTGTTTATGTAGCCAGTTAGTGTCAGGGCCCCAAAGCCCAGAGGTGGCGTGGTCGTGTGCTCATGTAATCTCTAGACTCCAGGGCTGGGCATTGAATAGTCTCCCACACTTTGGCTTATGAAATGCCCAGGGGTCTGGCGGGAGCCCAGCTCGGAGGGCGCGGGGTGCCAGCCCCCGGAACATGCAGGCTCAGGATGTGGTTGGTTGCTCCTTTGCCCCATCGTCCGAAATTTGGAGGAGGCCTTCTTTCCGGAGGCCTTTCCAGAGATCCGTTGAGCTCATCTCTGTCTCCCACCCTCCCACCCCAAATACTCACAGTCTCGTAGCCTTTGGTATGCACGCCCTGCTTTGGGTTGTAGGTAAAGACCTCGGGTAGCTTTGTGTCTGTGCTAACAGGGTGTGGAGTCTCCAGGTTAAAGTAGGTAATAAAGTTTGCCCGAGTGAATGAATGAGCAAAAAACAGTAGATGTGATTCATCCATTTGTATTCAGCCCTTTCTTTCTGACCTGGCCATAAATCCCTCAAGAGCCAGGATTCTGCTGTCCTCTGTGTGACCAACACTGGGCACACGGGGGTGGGGACAGGGCACCGCGTAGCATCTTTAGGTCCAGGAGGGGAAAGGCGGGTGGGGGACACAGCCAGTGCAGAGCCTGCAGTCCCTCCTCTGTGTGACCGAGTGTGCTTCTCCTGGGACCCCCGGGCTGCCGGGACTTGGGAGAGCCTTTCCGTCCGCCTCCCGGCCTCAGGCTGCGTCCGATCTCGGCACCTGCCGGCGGTCATGGCAGCTAGCGCCACGAGCACTGTTGCGGGTACTCGCGTGTGTTACCGCATTCATTCTCTGGGGTAGCGTGTGAGGTGGGTGCTGCCACCATGCCCATTTTACAGATGAGGAAACAGAGGCACAAAGAAATTAAGAAACTCTCCCAAAGTCACCCAGCTAGTAAATAGAGGAGCTGGGCCATCAAGTACAGACACCTGCTCTTGCCAACCGCTCTGGCCACCTGCTGGTGGAGAACGAGGCCTCCCAGAAAGAGCTGCCACGGCCTCCCGTGGGGACCCGTGGGACTGACGCACACACTCCAGCCCTCCGTGTTAGAAAAGTTGTCCTACATAGACCCAGTTAAGCCCAAATCTCCCATCGCACGAGGGATGGGGTTGGAGGATGGCTGGTGCCTCGCCCCTGGGTTGGTGGCACGCTCGTGCTTGGAGACAGAAGTTGTCTCCTCTTGGGCTTTTTGCCTTGTAGCTAAACAACCACAGTTCCTTCCAGGCCCCCACGCAGGGCACAGCGCGGGAAGCTAGGAGGGAAAACACACGCAGAACGTAGACCCTCTTGAAAACCTCCGCCCCAAACCCTGGGAGGAGGCAGCTTTGCTTCACCCCAGCCCGAGGCACCAGGCGAGGTCCCAGCGTGCGGGGCCAGGGCTCCCAGCCGGCCTCCCCGCGGGCGCGCCTCTTCCCGGCTCCCGCTTGGCTGAGCTCGGCGTGGCTCCCCGACACACCAGGTTCCCGCGGGTGTCCGCGGGTCTGCAGACACCGTCCCCTCTCCTGGAATGACCCCGGCCTCCACTTGCTGGGCCTCCTTCCCGGCAGCCTCTCATGGCTTCTGTCCCTTCCGCACCCTGCACACACCTCTGCTGTGCCCGCTGTTCAGTGCTTCCACAAGTATTGAGTGCCTTCTGTGTGCCTCGTCTCAGTGCAGTGGGGAGAGCAGGACACAAAACGGGCAGAATCCTCACTTCTGCGTCACTTGCGTGCGAGTGGAGGCGGAGGGAGCCAGACGGTAAACAAGTAAATGCAAAACCTAGGTGATGTCAGATGGGAAAAGAGCTTTAAGAAAAAATTAGGTATGGAAGGGAAACGGTCAGTGCTGGGGGCTCTGGCAGCATTGCAGTTTTAGAGTTGGGGGGACAGTAAAGTCCTCTCCAGAAACCCGACCGTGAGTCGAGACCTGAAGGAGGCAGGAGAATGAGCCCTGTGCTTGGGATTGGGGGGAAGGGGGCATTTCAGGCAGCATGAATGGTAAGTGCAAAGGCCCTGTGGCATGTTCTAGAAATAATTATTCTGTGGCTCAGAAATTCTTTGCTTGCCTGTCTCTGCATTTATACAGGAAGGATGCTCAAATGAGCCGATTGCTGAGAGCCTCAGGAGACTGGTGCTCATTCCAGGGGTTGGTTTTGTCTGGGAGAAACCACTGACCCAGACTCCTAGGGTGAGCATGAACTGAGAACTGATTTGCTCTCTGGTCTGGGGAAAGGGCTGAAATTCTGCTTTTGGTCCTTCTGGATGAGTCCTGAATCCTTCAGGCTCCCTCTGCCCGGAGCCGTCCATACCAGCAGGATTCAGGGAGTAGGGGAGTTTGTCTAAAGGTTCAGAAACCTGCAGTTTGAACCCCAAGTCCTGTCTGTCTCTGATTCATTTGTGAGCAAGTGACTTTGACTTTCTTCTCCTTTTTTTTTATAGATAGGGTCTCTCTGTGTTGCCCTGGCTGGAGTGCAATGGCCCAGTCATAGGTCACTGCAGCCTCGATCCTCCTGCCTTAGATTCCTGAGTACCTGGGAGTACAGACAGGCACCGCTATGCCTGGCTATTTTTTTTTTTTAAGAGATGGGATCTCACTATGTTGCCCAGGCTGGTCTTGAAATCCTGGCCTCAAGCTATCCTCCCGCTTGGGCCTCCCAAAGTGCTGAGATTTCAGGCATGAGCCACCGCACCAGGCTTGACTTTGACCTTTGAGCCTCAGTTTCTCCTGTGTAAGGGAGCACTGTCGGTTCCTACCCTGCCTACCTCAAAGGGTACTTCTAGGAAAGCTTGGGAAAGGTTTAGTCAAACACAGTGCTCTGTGGCAGAGGTTGGGTATGGTTATTGCTGCTGCTGTTGTTTTTTGTACAATTCTGTCACCTTCTTCAATGTCAGACCCTCTCCAGGCCAAGCCCCCAGATTAACCAGTCGAGCTCTGCTGGATAAACTTTGTGTGGCGTGGCGTTTCCAGCACGCTGGGGGAGAGCCCCGGGACTCAGCGCTGCACTTCTGGTGTGGGAGGGCATTTGCTGGCCCTGTGGAACTCTGGCATTTGTCACTGTCCAGAAAGCCGCCCTCCTGGGAAACATCTTGGCACGTGTCTCTTGCTTAGGGGGAAGGGAGGGCACTTGTCTGAGAGCTGCCAGCAATTCTGAGGGATGGATGGCCAGCAGTCGGTCTGTGGGGCTGAGGCCAGCTCTCCTGCCAGATTCCTGCCCTCACCCTGCCTGGCTCTGGCTAAATAGTTTTGTTGGCTCATGAGAAATAGGCCTCTGAAGGCTGGTGCTTTTCTATGGTGGCACCTTTGCCACATGATCTAACCTCTCTGTGCCTCAGTTTTCTCATCTGTAAAATGGGAGTAAAATTGGTTAGTAATAATAATAATAGCACCTTCTTCACAGGGTTATTATGAGGATTAATAATATACATAAAGTCTTAGGCCACTTCTGACACACAGTGAGCACTAAATAAAGATTACTTTTCTAAAAAGTTTATATGAACCGGACAGGCTGTGACAGCTGGGGCGAGGGGTGGCGTTTTCTCGCTACGATTCTGCACTCCTCTCTCCAGCTCTAAAAAGTCAGACTTTTTATGACAGATGCACATAAGTCGAACTCACAAGAGCCTGATGTCTAACCCACAGTGCCAGTTAATTGCTTCTCAGGGAGAAATGTAGCTGCCGGATGTTCTGTGTGTGTAGAGCTCTCTCTCGAGTGGAGTACGGGGCCTGAGGTGGCCTCAGTGGCTGCTGGCATGCCCGAGCTTCGATGACCTGGGGCTTCCCTCTGTCCCCCAGGGCGGTACCAACTAAGGGCAAACTGTCACTGTGGGCAGGTCTGGGCCCTTGCTTGGTTTGCCTCACTGACTGCCCCCTCCCCATATTTTAGGAGTTTCCTGGCGGCCACCTCCCTTCCGGCGGGCACAGTCCTCTCTCCAGTGTGTCTCAGCTGCATCTGCTCCATCCCTGCTCTGAGTCACTGTCCCGCCGCCTGGGTGGTGGCAAAGCTCTGACCGGCCTCCCTTCCACTTGTGCCCAGCCCGGTCTCCACAAGGCAGCCAGAGGGATCGGAAGGCAGGTCGCCCTCACTTAACCCCTTCCCTGCTGTGGCAGGTTGAATGGTGGCCCCCGCGACAGAAACGTCCACCCAGAACCTGTGGCTGTGACCTCATTTGGAAAAAGGGTCTTGGCAGATACAGTTAAGGTGAGGATCTTGAGATGAGATCACCCTGGACGAGTGTCCTTGGAAGAGAGGAGAGGGGCAGGACGTGGCGAGGAAGGTGATGAAGAGACAGGCGGAGGCTGAGGTTGGAGTGACATACCTACAAGCCAAGGCACGCCAGGGATCGCCGGTGACACCAAAAGCTGGAAGAGACATTGCAGGGAACACGGCCCTGCCACATCTCGATTTTAAGCTTTGGGCCTCCAGCACTGTGAGACAACAAATTTGTACCCAGCCACCCGGATCGTGGCCATGTGCTGCCGCAGCCACAGGAGATGAGCACGGTGCTCTCCTCTTCCCTTCAGAGAAAACCCGACTCCTCCACACACGCCCCTCCCGGACTTCGTCGTCTGGTCCTCTGGCCACACTGGCCTTCACTCCTAGAAAATGCTGAGTTCTCAGCTGCCTCAGGGCCTTTGCATTTGCTGTTCCTCCTGCTGGAACAGTCCCTGCTCTCTTGGCATGTCCGGCTTCGTCTCCATCCTTCCCGGACCATGCCACTCGCTGCCCGGGATTCCCTGTTTATTTACTTCACAGTGCTGACCTCGGCATGTGTTTCAATAATTGCATTTAAATAATAATTAAAAATGTGTCATGTGTTTGTCTGTCTGCCTTGCTCCAGCATAATCACCAGAATGAAGACCGTGTCTGTGCTGGTTCCCCACGCTCCCCAGCCCAGTCCGGGCTTGGCACAGAGACGCCCACAGCAAGTTGCTACTGAATTAATAAACAAATATCAGCCTTTGTGTTAATAAGGCCGTGGCCGAGTCCTGCTCATCTTGTTCTTGACCTAGGGGGTGATTTGTTGTTTTAAAGCAACTTCTGCAGATACTGTGGTCCCACTAGTTGTGTATGATTGGATTTAAAGCCTTAGAGTTCTGGGGGACACCCCCATGTCACCCCTTTGGATGATTTGCATAAGCCTGCCTCTAGGATGTGCTCATTACAGCTGAAACCAGCTATTCTTAGGAGTAGTGAGTTCCCCATCCACAGAGGTATGCAAGTTTTCATATGCACTAACTTATTTGATCTTTGCAATTTCCAAGGACCCTGTGGGGTCTTCAGGGTCCTCCCCTCTGATCTTCTGCCTTCCCCAAGCCTGCTAACTGTCTGCTCCCCCCTCCCTTTTCTGGACCATTCTTTGAGCTATTTTTTTTTTAAATAGGACTATTAAAGTCCATCCGAGAAGTCTAAGTGTGTACCTCTGCTCACATATATAATTTTACAGTGCGATAGTTTATCAGTCCTGAATATATATTTAGTGACAGGCTTGGCTAATCTCTCATCTAATTATACTCATTAACATTTAAATGTATAATCATTAATATATCTGGGCATGTCGGTCTAAATATTTTATAGAGGTCTTAATTACAGCAGACTTCCAGTCTTGCTATGACACTCTTGCACCCCTCCAATTAAGGGATGGCGTCAGGTAGCTCCTGGGCCCCGGCCAGGGGATGGCAGTGGCCAAGATCTCCAGGTCTCTACAGTGCAGAAGCAGCAACTGTCAGTTGGGGAAGATGAGAAAATTATTCTCTGTGACTTCTCGCTGCCACACCTGATGGCTACAGTCACAGGGTCCCCTGGAAGAGGGGAAATCAGAGACAGGATCACAAAAATTAAAAATAATAAGTATTGCCACTGAGGATTTAGGGAGTCGATAAAAAACATTCCTTTCTTCCTCTATCAAATCAGGCAGCAGTTGTGAGGATGTCACACAAGTCAGACAAATCAAGATCAGCATGTGAATTTTGTGACTGTGAAAGGAAATTTGGTGGCTTGGATCCTGTTGACACTTAATGCCAGAAGTAGACAGACCCATCTGCCCGGGCTGGCTCTCGTGCGGGGCGGGCAGCGGCAGCCCCCTGGGAGTTGCCCCCCACCCATAGTCATAGCTGTCTTCACACCTTTGAAGTCCCCATGGGTTATAAAGCTCATCTTTAGACGTGTCATTTCAGCCTATAAAGTTGGAGGGTTTTATTGTACCCATTTCACAGAGTTGAACCCTGAGGCTCTGAGAGGTGGCTGGGATTCCCGAAGGCCACATGGCCGGTGGTGGGCTGAGCAAGACTCAAATGCTTAATGTCCTGCTGCAAGTTGCACCTGGACTGGGACTCATGTTACCCCAGCAGCCATCCTAGGTCCATGGGGGGACCCAGCAGTCCACCCCACCCCCACTTCCAGGGGGAACTGGGGCCTGTGGCCTGCCACCAAGCATACCCCTATCCACTGCAGCCTTCTCCCGTGCCCAAGGCCAGTGTCCACCCCAGCCATGTGGCACCAGGCACTGCCCACCCAGGAAAGGTTAAGAACACGGTTCTGAGCCCAACCCACTTGGCTTGAATCCTGCCTCTGCCTCTTACCGGCTGGGTCAGCCTAACCTGCCTTTGCCTCAGTTTCCTCACTGGTAAACTAGAGTCAAGGATCGTAACTACCTTACGGAATTGCTGCAAGGAAACATTTAGTGAAAACGTACCCGGCATAGAACACTCCCTCACCCGTAGAAAACTCTCTGTACATCCTACTGCGACTGTTACTGTTGTGATAGTCATTGTCGTCATCGGTGTTGGTGCTGGGGAAGCCACTGACCTTCCTCGTGCCGAGCGCTATTACCTCATGGAAGTCCTCCCCCTTGACCCCAACCACAGTCACACACGGATGCTGTCATAGCCCAGGCAGGACTTGAACCCAGGACCAAGCCCAGAGCTCATATTCCTACCCCAGCCCCAGGTTCATGGTGAGGACAGCCACTCACCTGGCCCCACCTGGAGCTTTCCCTCCTCACTGCCACCTCATGGGGGTGTCCCTGATGTCACGGAGCCAGCAGCCACCAGATGACACGAGCCAGGAGTTACTGCACTCCCCGCACACGCTGGCACTGCTCAGGGGCGTTGCATACACAATATGCAACATGCAAATACATCCTGTGACAGGGATGCTGTTTGTAAAGCTTTCTATTAAAGTATCACGCAGTACGCAAAAGTGCAAACCTTGTTTACATCTTGGTGAATTTTCCCAAACTGAACACACCTGTGTGACCACACCCAGCTCAAGCCCTGGGACATCGTTCTCTTCCCAGAAGCCCCGGGCCCCCTTCCTGCCACTCTCCGCCTCGTGACTTCTAGCCCCGTGGATGAGTGCCTGTTTCGCACGCTGTCTTTATGGCGCTGTGCGCTAGGCTGTGTCTGGCTCCGCTAGCGCGACATTCCGCGCGTCCTACATGGCTGTGACTCGCTGGTCTCACGGGGCCGTGCGAAGGGGCCACAGCAGGCGCCGCTGTTCTCCTGGTGAAGGAGAAGCGTTTGGGGAGTTTCCGGTTTGGAGCTTTTACAGGCGGTGCCGAGGGAACTTTCTAGTGCAGGTGAACACGGGTGCGTGCTCGTCCGACACGTGCCCAGGTAGCAACACTCGTTGTCCCTCTTTCACAGGTGGCACGGAGACTGGTGTGCTGTGACTTGCTCAGGTCCCACATCTGGCAGAGCCGGATTTGAACCCAGATGGCCTGGGTCCGGGCTCCCACTCTGGACCTCTGCTCGCACGGCCTCTCTCCTCTCTTCTCAGCGTGTCCAGGGAGAGACCGGCCTGTTGCTGCCTGCCGCCTGCGACTAGCCTTAAACAGCCCCGTGGGGTGTCTGGAGTGAGGGGCAGGGGGTGGTAAGATCGTCCCCAGATCATGGGGTGCCCAGGGCAGCTTCCTGATAGACAGTCTTAAGTAGGATGCCAAAGCCCAGAGAAGGTGCATGAATTCCCACGGCCACACAGCATGCTAGTTGGCACCTTGGGGTCCTGCCTGCCTGTCCGCCAGCCATGCCCTGCCACAGGCACTGCTGCCGCCGCCGCCTCCTCCTCCTCCTCCTCCTCCTCCTCCTCTTCCTCTTCCTCATCTCTTGGGACGGACCTGAGCCATCATCTTGCCTGAGAAAGGACCTCACGTGCCAACGTAGACTTTAACAAACAGTCCTCATTGTGTGGGGCGTGGGGCCTGTGGCTGATGCTGCATTTCCAGAACTCTCCGTGCCCCTCCCCCTCCACCTAGGGAATGTCGGTGTTCCGGGCCCATTCCCTGCCACTATTTTTAGTGGTGATTAGGAGGAAGGAGGTCTTTTCCTGGACTCTCCTTCAGAGGCTGGAAAACAACCACTGGCCCTCCCCACCTGGCTCCTCCCATTTCCCTCCTGCTGGCCGCACCACCCCTGCTCCCGGGGGGAGGAGTGGGCAGCCTGGCCTGGGCCCCCAGGTCCCCCACCCTCCTGGCTTCCAGGTGAGCTCTGAGCTCCTTCTGGGCCCCGGCGCCCTGCAGCCCTTCCTGTCACTCTTTCTGCAGCTTCTCCTCCCCTGTGGGGCCTGGCCCATCCCTTTCCAGCTTCCCCAGTGGGAGTCCTGGCCCCGGGCACCCAGGCCTGTGGCAGGCAGGGGCTCTCCAGGTGGCCAGGCGAGGCCTTGCAGCCCCTCCCTCCCGCCTCCCCTGCCCAGGCTCCAGGACAGCTTCTGTCGGGGTCTTGCAGGTCTGCCGAGGCGGAAGACATCAGAGGGAGACTGTGGGGTTCACAGCTTGGAGGTTGTCAGTGACCTTGAGAAGGTCAGAGTGGGTCCCAGAGAGGACGGGAAGTGACGTGGAGGCGGTGATGTGGACAATCTTATTGAGTGTTTTTGCTCCAAAAGGAAGAAGAGAAATGGGATGAGAGCCGGAGAGGAAAGTGGGGTCAAATGAGGGTTTCTGTTAAAGACACGAGAAAGAACTGCGTGTTTGCGCGATGCTGGGGAAAGTCCGTGGCGGGCACACGCCAAGTGCAGGGGGCTCTTACAGTGAAGAGAAGGGACAGTGGTGGCCAGGCTGATGGCAGGGGGCCCCCGCGGGAGAACTGGTCCCTGCACTCCTGGACCCTGGGTCTCACCTCTGTTGGAAGCACGGTGTCTGGGGTCTGTCCCCGGCTCCGAGTACCTTAAACTTCTACCAGTGCTCTGCGTCAGTACAAGCTTTGGCCCACTGGAGCCTTTTTATGTCCTGCCTGGGACGTGGCAGGGGCAATGAGAAGTGGACGTGGACACGGTTCACAGAGCCCAAGGCAGTTTGGCAAGAACTCCGGCACGTGGTGGCCGGCTGCGGGAGCACCGAGGCCGATGCTCAGGGTCCTGTCTGGAGACACAGGGGGAATTAGCGTGGCCTGTCCCTCCCAGGGAGGGCAAGGGGAGATGGGCAAAGAAAAAACGTTCTCTGCCCTTGTGGCACAGGCTCCCGCTGCCCGCAGGCTGTCCACCTCGTTCAGTCACTCATTTGAGAGTCCGTCACTATTTCCTGAGCACTGCCGACGTGCCAGGCGCTGCTGGAGTCACTGGGGATACAGTAGTGGACGAGACAGGCCAGGTCCTTGCCCTAAGTAAACCTAGTAATTCTTCACTTACCTTCGACCCAACTGAGGGGCAGAAAGTCTGCTCTCTCACCTTTAAACACGCTGGTGGGAGTGTGTTTGCCACCATCTCATTGGTGTGCATGGACTGGTTTTCCGCCAGTTGAGAAAACTGCTTTTCACTCTTTCGGTTAAGTATTATAGAATTAGGTGGCCTTAGTTCCATGGAGTGTGCTGCTAATTGAATTGGCACAGCACTGACCCAGGCAAGGGTCACCGAGTAGTTCTCAAACATGCCAACCCTGATCAGCCACTGTTGGCATCCGCCTGCCTCACTGTCCAAGGCAGAGTTGGCAAATGGGCCATGTTTCCTTCCCGTGCCCGTGGCAGACATCACTAGCCAACCTAGGTTCACCTGGTTGATTAGTGATGTCTGCCATGGTCATGGACTGGAAAAAAAGAACTTCTTCCAGATACTTGCCTTTCCTGACACAGGCAGGCTACAGATTGGGAAGGTCATGCTGACTAACGTCCTGGGGTGCACTTGGAGAAGGGATCTGTGGGGCACCTGGAAAGATCATGGGTCTGAGCATCAAAATCCTGGGGTCAAGTTCCAGGTCTGCCATTAACACTGAGGAGCAGAGCCACCCAGGTTGGACCCCGGCCAGCCAGCCCATGTCCCTGTACCCGAGGCCTGGCTCCGGAGCACAGTTTTCTCAGCCACCACCGGTGTCTGCCACTCGTCCAGCTCCTTGGGTTGGCTTTTCTCTCTTGCCTGAGCACTGCCTGCCGGGGCAAGAGGCTGAGTAGCCTTTCTAAAGGAGGTTAAACTCTAACCGCTTCTGAACTCAGCCTTACTCGTCTTTTAGACAGGAAAAGCCAACGTGAACTGGTGCCCACCAGTCCCGAGACCATAAATCTATGGCCGTGTCCTCCCTTGTCCCTGCCCTGGGGCTCTTTTCTCAGAAACCAGCCTGTTGGTCAAGTCAGCCTGTATCTCTGGGGCCTCCTGGGGCGGGAGCTCAGGCCTGGGGGCCCTGGGGGAGAAAGGAAGATAAGCCAGCATATACTGAGCACCTGCTGTGTTCAGCCCAGCTCTGAACTGGGTCACGTCACATAGAGCCTGGCGAGGCTGAGATTGTCACATGCAGCTCAACAGCTCAGGAGCAGGAAGCTCAGAGAAGGTGCGTGTGGTGTCTCGGGCCTCCAGCTAGTGAGTGCATCAGGACTGGAATCCGGGCTCCCTGACTCTGACGCTGTGTCTTTCTGAGGTTCTCTTCTCCCCAAATGCTCAAAGTCTGCACCCAGCTGGTCACTCAGGACAAGACAGCTGGGGCAGGAATTATTACACAGTCAGCCGTCTGCATCCATGGATTTGACCAAACCTGAAAATATTTGGCAAAAAAAAAAAAAAATGGATAATTGTGTCTGCACCGAACATGCACAAGACTTCTTTCTTGTCATTAGTCCCTAAGCCATACAGCATAACAACTGTTTACACAGCTTTACGTTGTCGTACGTATTAAAAGTGACCTAGAGATGATTCCACGTATACGGGAGGATGTGCGTAAGTTATATGCAAATACTGTGCCATTTTATGTCCGGGATTTGAGCATCTGTGGATTTGGTATCCAAGCGGGTCCTGGAGCCAACCTCCCACACCACCAAGGAACAGCGATGCCCTCACTCGCCATCCGACAGATGAGGAAGCTGAGACTTAATGAAACTTGGGCAGATTCCTAAGTCAGTGCTTCTGACCCAACTGTGTTGGCCTAAGAGTCAGGACACCTGGGCGGAATCGCTGTGTGATGTTGGACATTCTCTTTCCCTCTCTGGGCCTCCGTTTCCCCATCTGTAAGGGGAAGTTGAGCTGGAAGAACCCTGAGCCTCACATTGTGCTGGGTGTTTATTCAGAGGGTTCAAATCCAACGGATTGGTTTGCCAGGCCCTCCTGGCCCTGCCTGCCCCTTCTCATTTCCCAGAATCCGTACATCCTGCAGGTTCTGCAGGTCAGGAGTGTTGAATGGAAAAGAAAGGGGGCCATCTGCTGGCCGCGGCTGAGATTGCCATACGTGGGCTGGTTCCCCTTGACTACCTGCCACCTCCCTGCCCACCTCTGAGCCCACATTTGCCAGGGGTCTCCCGGACTGGAAATTCTTACGAGGGCTCCTGGCCTTGGAACACCCAGGACGGAGCCACGGGCTTCTGGGCTCAGACTGATGGGAAACTGACTATGTGCGTGGGATGAGACGGTGTCTTGGGCTGGCTCAAGATCCCACGGCAGGGAGGAGGTGGCGGGGAGGATTCCTTGAGAGCCGCTGCGGTGCACGCATGCGCACTTGCGCACACAGCAGCCGTGGGGTGCACGCCAGGATGTGGAGCCACCGCTAATGGAAACCTGCGCAAGTCCTCTGGGGAGGGTGAGAGAGCTGCGGAGACAGCATCTCGCAGCGGGAGCGTTCAGCGTGAGCATCTGGATCATCTGCTGGCTCTGGGTGCCGCAGGTCGCGCTGTTTACAACGATGGGCGTTCCCAGCAGGGTCCGTGAAGGAGTGCAAGAGGGTCACGGTCAGGAGTCCTAGACTTTGGACCAGGGTCCACGGGGTCCTCAAACTTTTTAAAGGGGGCCAGTTCACCGTCCCTCAGACCGTTGGAGAGTGCGTACTGTGGGCCCCGGACCAGTCGGCTGCTAAGCAGGACAGGCGGCAAAAACACCCATCAGCTGGATAAATGTCCTAGGCGGGCGGCATGTGGCCCGCAGGCTGTAGTTTGAGGACGCCTGGTCCACGACTTCAGCTGTGGGGTTGTCAGGCCTCAGTTCCCTCCTCCATGAAACAGGTTCAGCCCCACCCTTGTGAGCAGATAAGCACAAAGGTGTGGTCACCAGCTGTGCCGTGGGGATGGTTTGGGGGTGGCGATTTCAGAGGCAGCAAAGAAGTGGGGTGAGGAGGCTGGGGCTGGGGCTGGGTGGGCTCTGCCACTCGCTGCTCAGCCAAGTTCCTACTCTCCCTGGTTGCGCACTTCCTCGTCTAAAGTGTGGGATGACTTCATAAGGTCGTTATGAGAATTAAGTGATCAAAACCCATAAAAGGCATAGAGCAGCACGTGGCACTTCCTAAGTGTCAGTACCTGGGAATCGTTTTACCATCTGGGAGACTGAGGCTAGGGGAGGTTAAGTGGTGTCCATGCGGGCTCAGAGCCGGGGTGGGAAGTCAGAGCTCTGCGCCCAGACTGGTGGCCATCGTGCCCCACTGTCTGGCCTTGGCCATGGACGTGTTCGTGGGGGTGTCTGCTGGTGCCCTGGCACCCCTTCACGTGGGGCAGTGAGTGGTCAAGGTGAGGTGTGCTGGGTCTTACAAGCTAAACAGCAGCTCACAAAGTCAAGCACCCTCACTATGCTGGGATGCTGGGGGGAAACTGAGGCTCAGAGAGGGGGAAGATGAGAGCCTGTCCCTCAGTCCTAGGCATGGCTGTAAGGAGAAAACCCTCAAGCCCAACATTTCCCTTTAAAAGCCCTTACTCTCCAGGTCCACAGACCCCAGAAGCTGAAAAGCCGAGAATTAACCTGTCCTTTCTGGGTGCATATCGGCTGTGGCCTCCCTGCCCCTGGGCATTGGAGGTGAGGCTCTGGTTTGCCCAGGGGTAGCGAATGCATGACTCCAGAGACCTGTCTTCTCTCGCTGGTCCCCACCCGCCAAAAGCTGCACCTTTGCAGCAGTTAAGCCTGGGGCCGACACTGTTCCGTTGCATCCACACCGGGGGCTGGGGCACCCCAAGCCAGGGAAGGAGAAGAGTCTTGAGAGCAGTGACATCCTCAGAAAAGTGCCACTGTCATGGGGCCACAGCTGGGCCCTGGTCATGCCCTCATCTCACGCATGCATGTGGTCACCTCTGAGTTGGAAAACTAAGTCTGTCCTCCTACACCCTCCTTCCCAGCCCCACCATCCCCTACAGTCCCAGGAGCCAGACGGGTCTCATTCCGTGATCCTGCTGGGGGTGACAACACTTGTCACCATGCAGTGGTTCTGGTGGCCTGGCTGCTGGAATGGAACCCGTCTGGGTGAAGCCGGGTGCCTGGGGAGGTGAACGGAGCGCCGGAGAGCAGCAGGCTGAGTCAGGCCGCAGAGAGACGCGGCCGACAGCCCGTCTTGCATCAGGAGCGTTTGGAGAACATCAGAAAGGGGCTTTGAAGGAAAGACGGAAGCAGAGCGATGAGGAAGGAAGGAAGAGTCCTCTGTGTCCTTTCCATAGCTATGTGTGTAGAGATTTTAAGTTCTTTCTTGGGGGTCCATCACGCCAAGCGCCTTGTTTGGGTAGAGTTACAGGGCTGCGTACGGACCGCACGCCGGCCTCTGTGTGTGCGCGACGGGTCCAGAGACGCCTTATCGTCATTTTCAGTTGACCTTTACTTGACGTTCGTGCCCAAAGACTCAGCTTTCATGTTTACTTGCTCCTCAGCCTGGCAGGGTCCAGCCCAGAGCTGGACAGGGCAAGGATCCCCCAGGGACTCAGGGGAAGGAAGCGTGAAACGAAGCCTGTCGAAGTGGGGGTGGCGGCCCTTCTCCCCGCCTGCCCTGACACGCCGGCCAGGAGCCAACGTGTCGTGACTGGAAACCCCACCAACACTGGGCTGGGTTCTCCCCTGTTATAGGGAATCCTGGCCGGTGGCGCCACCAGGGATCCGGGCCTCCTGTTCTTCCTGCCCCCATTCTCAGCCTGTGTCTCCGTCCTTGTGCTCTCGAGACGGCTTATAAAGACAGCAGTGGATTTCCCAGTAGGTGTCTGTGTACATCCGAGCGGCCAGAACCGTGACACATGCCCCTTCTAGCTGCAGGGGAGCTCGGGCCGTTGGGTGTTTTAGCTGGACACGTTGCCCTCTGCGAACAAAATTGGAGTTATCCTGGTGAGGAGGAGGGTGGGTGGATACAAGTGTCAGCCACCCACAAGGCAGGGACCATGTCTGGCTCACCCCTGTTCTCACAGCAGCAAGTATGGAGCCTGGCACACAGTAGGTGCTTAATTGGACAGTTTAGGGGAGCTCCAGGTCTCCTCTTAGGAAAAAGCTACTAATCCGGAGGCACAGGCCCAGCCCCAGTCAGATGGTAGAGCGCCTGCCCCACCACGGTGGCAGCCAACACGTTGTCCACGCAGAGACGTGTGCACACGCAGAGACACCCTTCGGCTGCTGGGCAGGTGGCGCAGGGTGGAGTGGCAAGAGGCTGCACCATCGCCCCCTCAAAGGCCATTTGGCAAAAGTCAGAAAAGGCCCAGGAATGCCACATTAGGGGGCCGAGCAGGTTCCCTCCCAGTCTCCAGTTGCTAAGAGCAAGGTCTAGAGCAGGCATCCTCAAACTACGGCCCGCGGGCCACATGCGGCCCGCCGAGGACATTTATCTGGCCCACCGGGTGTTTTTGCCGCCGCTGCCTGTCCTGCTTAGCAGCCGATTCCTCTCGGGCCCACAGTGCACACTCTCCAACGGTCTGAGGGACAGTGAACTGGCCCCCTGTTTAAAAAGTTTGAGGGCCCCTGCTAGAGTTTGGTTTTCATCCAGATGGGGTTAATGAAGGCGGCAAGTCAGACCTCAACGGGGTTTAATTTCCAGCCAGAGGGCAGAGACACGACTTTGCTGCCAACCAGAGGGCAGAGGAGTGAGCCCCCGGGAGCCCGGGCGACCTGCTTGGCAGCAGCTTCTCCCCACAGGGACAGGGGCCATCAGAGGCTCCGGGGAGCCACTGTGGTAACACTGCTTGGGCCGGCACCCCCACCCCACAAAGCAACTCCCTCAGCCCAACAGCGCCCCATGCTGTTCTCCAGCGGCCGGTGTAAAACCAGCCTGAGACTGAGGCAGGCGCCAGCGGTGTGTCCCCCCTGCCTGGCAGGAAGGAGGCGGAAGAGTCCTCCCTCCGTCGCTCCCCTTTAAGGTTCCGACCCAGCAGGCCTGGAATTCAGCCCTGGTGACCTGAGCCGCTGCTCTGCCAAGCTGACCAGGAAGGGGACGGACCCAGCTGCGGGAGCCAGGAAGCTCAACGCTGGAATGTAAAGGGCCACCCGAGACCTGGGGTCCACTGCATGGGTCTCCTCCCCCTGGCTCTGCGCACATGGTGGCGTGGCCCCCGCTGAGCTGCCTCCCGCCCTGCTCCACCCAGGGGAGGGGGCAAAGGGCAGGAGGATGAAAGGGGCCCCGCAGGGCCAGAAGGACGTCAGCTTATGTTGGACACCAGGCCAGGAGCTTGGGGCCCTCATGCCGTGGCTGGTGTCCCCAACTCTTTCATATACACAGGCTGAGTTTGCAGGATTGAACATCTAGGACAAGACAGCCATGGCCTGCTCCATATTTCTGTCCCCAGTTAGCCATGGGGCTGGGGGCCTCCCGGTTTGGGGGGCTTCACTGTGGAGACGGCGTAACGTGGAGTCAAGTGTGTAGGCTTTGGGGTCAGACATGGCTGTGTGACTTTAAGCAAATGACTTAACCACTCTGGGTCTTCTCGGACTAGAAGCTTCTGGACCCAAGGTTGCCCAAGATTACTCCCTCCACCCCCCCACCACCTCCACAATTCTAGGCACAAGGAGCCCTCAGGGAGGGGTTAGAAACCCCTCTTCAATATTCTCTCCAGGAAGAGGATGGGGTTCTGGGGGCCTTTGGGAAAAGGTGTGGAGCCCACCCCGTAGTCAGAGCATGCCCTGAGCCCGCGCCACTCACCAAAGACAGGGCTGGGGGCAGAAGTCACACTGCCTTGCAAGAGGCCACTCAGTGTGGGACACTGTGTGTTTTGTTGTTTTTTTAACAACTTGATTGAGATACAATTCACATACCATACAATTCACCCATTTAAAGCGTGCAGTTCAGTGGTTTTTAGGATATTCACATCACTCATCACAACCACCAATGTTAGAACATTTTCATCATCTCGAAGAGAACCTCCACGCCCTGGAGCAACTACCACCCCTCCGGCCCAGACCCCCACCCCCACCCCAAGCCCTAGCTCTGGGCAGCCGGTTGTCTCCTCTCTGTCCACAATAAGGAAAATAGATTTGCCTGTTGTGGACATTTCATATGAGTGGAATCATACCATACGTGGGCCTTAGTGACTGGCTCCTTTCACTCGGCATGTTTCCAAGGTTCCTCCACGTTGCTGCAGACATCGGCACAGCTGGGCCTCCGTACCTGTGGGTTTCATGTCACTGTGGACCAGTAATATTTGGGGGGAAAATGGGTGATTGTGTCTGTACTGAACACGGATTGACTTTTTCCCTTGGTTTTTTTCCTTATTGTGTATTCCCTAAGCAATACAGCATAATAACTGTTTACATAGCGTTTACATTGTATTAGGTGTTAGGAGTAATCTAGAGATGATTTAAAGTGGGCAGGAGGGTGTGCACAGGTGACGTGCAAAGACTACACCATCTGTATAAAGGACTTGAGCATCTGCGGATTTTGGTGTCCACAGGGCGTCCTGGAACCAGTGCCCCATAGGCACCGAGGGACAACGTGCTTGTTTTTATTGTTAAATTATATTCCATCATGTGGCTATGTCTCATTTTGTTTATTCATTCATCCATTGATGGACTTTTGGGTGGTTTCTGCCTTTCTGGCTATTATAAACAGTGCATTTGTATCAAGTTTTTGTGTAGACAGGTGTTTTCATTTCTCTTGGATGTATGCCTGGGAGCAGAACTGCTGGGTCAGGTGGTAACTCTTTGTTTAATCTTTTGAGAAGCTGCCAGACTGTTTTCCAAAGCAGCTACACCATTTTATGTTCCCACCAGCCGTATACGAGGGGTCCAGTTTCTCTGCATCCTCACCAACACTTGTTATTGTCTGTCTTTTTTATTTTAGCCACTCTAGTGAGTGCAAAGTGATATCTCATTGTGGCTTTTTGATTGCATTTCCCTGATGGCAGAGGGTGTTGAGCACCTTGTCACGTGCTTATTGCCATTTCTTGGAGAAATATCTAGTCACATCCGTTGCCCCCCCCCCTTTTTTTTTAGCATTTAAAAAATTTATTCACTAAGACACTTGGTTGATACATGTGAGGTAAGGCATCCAAAAAGAACACATTACTGAAAATTATTATTATATATGCCCATTACTAGTTATGAGTGAAAAAGGCCTGCTATAAAAGCTACTTAGTGATTAATAATAACTCAGTGATTATGAGTTTCAGTTCACAATTTGCATGAGCAAAAAATGTAACTTATTTTCCTACAACTGAAATCAGTTTCTATTTTGAGCCCTAATTCCGCCTTTATGGAACATGACACAGTCTGGCTCTGTTTTTTTTTTTTTAATTTTTTTTCATTTCAGCATATTTCGGGGGTACAAACGTTTAGGTTACGTATATTGCCCTTGCCCCACCCGAGTCAGAGCTTCAAGCATGTCCGTCCCCCAGATAGTGGGCACCGCACCCATTAGGTGTCTATATACCCATCCTCACCTCCCCCTTCCCACCTGCCCGACACCCGCTGAATGTTACTACTATATGTGCACATTAAGATTGATCAGTTAATACCAATTTGCTGGTGAGCACATGTGGTGCTTGTTTTTCCATTCTTGTGATACTTCACTTAGTAGAATGGGCCCCAGCTCTATCCAGGATAATACAAGAGCTGCTAGATCACCATTGTTTTTGTGGCTGAATAGTATTCCATGGTATACATATGCCACATTTTATTAATCCACTCATGTATTGATGAGTACTTGAGTTGTTTCCACGTCATTGCAATTGTGAGTTGTGCTGCTATAAACATTCGAGCGCAGATGTCTTTTTTATAGAATGTCTTTTTTCCTTTGTGTAGATGCCCAGTAATGGGATTGCTGGATCAAATAGTTCTACCTGTATCTCTTTGAGGTATCTCCATATTGCTTTCCACAGAGGCTGAACTAGTTTGCAGTCCCACCAGCAGTCTATGAGTGTTCCTATCTCTCCACATCCACGCCCACATTTATTGTTTTGGGACTTTTTGATAAGGGCCATTCTCACTGGGGATAAGTGATATCTCATTGTGGTTGCCCATTTTTTAAATGAGTTCTTTTTGTTATTGAGCTGTAAGACTTATTTGTATATTCTAGATGTAAGTCCCTTCCTTATCAGATGTAGGATCTGCAGATGTTTTCTCCCTACTTTCTCAATGATGTCTTTTGATACACAAAAGTTTTTAATGTTGATAAAAATCCAATTTATCTGTTTTTCCTTTTATCGCTCATATTTTTGGTGT
>CAUYPO010124328.1:0-10508 GCA_963574435.1 Cheirogaleus major | reverse complement strand
GCACAATATGAGTCCCAAAAGAAGAGATCAAGAAAGAAATATTTGAAGTCATATAGACAGATAATCTTCCAATCATAATGAAAAACAAATGACAGATTCAAGAAGCTCAGAGGGGCCAGGTGCAGTAGCTCACGCCTGTAGCCCTATCACTCTGGGATGCTGAGGCAGAAAAATCACTTGCAGTCAGGAGTTTGAGACCAGCCTGAGCAAGAGTGAAACCCCGTCTCTACTAAAAAAAAAAAAAAGAAAAAAAATTAGCCAGGGGTGGTGGTTCACACCTGTAGTCCCAGCTATTGGGGAAGCTGAGGCAGGAGTATCTCTTGAGCCCAGGAGTTTGAGGTAGCTGTGAGCTAGGGTGATGACACAGTACTCTCTAGCCCAGGTGGCAGAGTAAGACTCTGTCTCAAAAAAAAAAAAGAATCCCAGAAAACCCAGCATGGTAGCAGGATAAATACCCCATCGCACACACACACTCTCTCTCTTAGAAACATCGTAGTTAAACTGATGAAATCCAAGAATAAAGAGAATATCTTATTCAGAGGGAAAAAACTACATACAAAGGAACAAATTAAGAGTTTCAGCAGCTTTCTCAAAAGAAATTATACAAGCCCAGAAAACAACAGGCTGGCAGCTTTACAATACTGCAGGTGGGAGGACTCTAGTGGCATAGAATTCTACCCCCAGTGAAAATATCTTTTCTGAAATTAAGGAAAAATAATGAATTTTGAGGCAAACAAAAGCTGAGAAAATACATTGCCAACATACCTGTGTTACAAGAATTTTTTTTTAATTTCAGGATACAATGAGGGTACAAACAGTTTGGTTGCATTTTATGACTTTGCCTTACCCAAGCAAGGATTAGAGGCATGCCCTTCCCCCTCTACAACACTCACCGCATCCATTAGTTGTGAATTTATCCTCCCAACACCCCAATCCTTGGAGAATATTACTACCATGTGAGCACCATAGTGTTGATCAGTCAGTGCCAATTTGATGGGGAGTACATGTGGAGCCTATTCTTCCATTCTTGTGATACCTCACTTCAGAGGATGAGCTCAAGCTCTATCCAGGAAAATATGAGAGGAGCTAGATCACCGTCGTTTCTTATAATTGAGTAATATTCCATTGTATACATATACCAAATTTTGATAATCCACTCATAAATTGATGGGCACTTGGGTTGTTTCCACATCCTCTTACAAGAAATTTTTAAAGGAAGTTCGTCAAGTAGAAGAAACATGATACCAGACAGAAATTTGGATCTACACAAAGAAATGAAGATCACTAGAAATGGTAGCAATCAAAGTGAATATAAAAGACATTGTCTTATTTTCAGTCATTTTAAAAGATAATTGAGTATAAAACAAAAATTGTAATACTATATTGTCCAGTTAATAACCTGAAATAAATGTATAATCACAATTTTATAAGGCCAGTTGTGGAAAAAATTAAAGCATATAGTTGTAAGGTTTGCACACAATATTCCAAGCAGTATAACATTATTTAAAGTAGATAATATTAAAATGATATTGTGACATAATCTTATATTTAGAAAATCCCAGACTCCACCAAAAAAACTGTTAGAACTAATAATCAAATTCAGTAAAGTTATAAGATACAAAAATTGGTTACATTTCTATACTCACTACACAATTACCTGAAAGAGAAATTAAGAAAGCAATCCCATTTTTAGTGCCATTAAAAAAAAAAACAACAACAAAATACTTAGGAATAGATTTAACCAAGGAGGAGAAAGATCTGTACAATGAAAACTATAATAAATTAAAATTGAAAAAAACATAAATAAATGGAAATATATCCTGTTTCCTTGGATAGAAAGAATTAATAGTGCTAAAATGTCCACACTACCCATCTACAGATTCGATGCTATCTTTATCAATATTCTAATGACATATTTCACAGAAATAGAAAAAACAGTCCTAAAATGTGTATGGAACCAAAAAAGACCACAAATAGCCAAAATAATTGTTAAGCAAGAACAACAAACCTGGAGAGATTAAACATCCTGATTTCAAACTGTATTACTAAGTTATAGCAATCAAAACAGTATGGTACTGACATAAAAAAAAGCTTATAGACCAATGGAAAAGAACAGAGAGCCTAGAAATAAACCCTCACATACACAGTCAATGAATTTTCCATAAAGGCTCCAAAAATACACAGTGGGAAAAAAGATAGCCTCTTCAATAAATGGTTTAGGAAAAATGGATATCCACCTGCAAAAAAATGAAATGGGGTCCTTATCTTCTACCATACACAAAAGTCAATTCAAAATGGAATAAAGACTTAAACATAGGACCTGAAATCCTAAAACTCTTAGAAGAAAATGTGGGCTAAAGCTCCATGACATTGGTCTTGCCAATGATTTTTTGAGTATGATGTCAAAAGCATAGGCAATAAAAGCAAAATTAAACAAGTGAGACTACATCAAACTAAAAAACTTCTGCATAGCAAAAAACAATCAACAAAATGACAAGGCAACCTATGAAATAAGGAAAAATATTTCCAAACTACATATTCAATAAAGGGTAATATCCAAAATTTATAAGGAACTCATACAACTTAATCAAAAAAAAAAAAAACCCCACTGTTGGTGACTGAGAATGTAAATGAGTACAGTTATTATTAGTCTTTCTATTATGAAAAACTATGTGGGGTTTCCCCCAAAAAAAAACAAAAATTGGAAAACCATATGATCTAACAATTTCACCTCTGAGCATATATCCAAAGGAATTGGAATCAGTATGATGAAGAGATATCTGCACTTTTATGTTCATTGTAGCCTTATTCACAATAACTAAGATATGGAATCAACCCAAGTGTCCATCATGCATGTATGGGCAAAGAAGATGTGGTATAAATACACAACAGAATACTATTCAGCCTCAAAAAAGAAGGAAATTCTGTCACTTGCAGCAACATGGATGAACCTGGAAGATACTATGCTGACTGAAATAAGCCAAGCACATAAAGACAACTAGTGCATGATCTCGTGAATTCTACTTATATATGGAATCTAAAAAAGTCAAAGTCATAAAAACAGAGAGAATGATAGTTCCAGAGGCTTAGGAGAAGGGAAGAATAAGGAGGTGTTAGTCAAAGGGTACAAAGTTTCAGTTAGGATTAAGTTTTTGTGATCTATTTCACAGCATGAAGACCATAGTTAACAATAATGTAATATACATTTCAAAATTGCTAAAAGTTCTCACCATAAAAAATGATAAGAAGGTGAGGTGATAGATATGTTAATTAGCTTGATTTAATCATTCCACAATATATATGTGTGTGTGTGTATACATATATATCTCAAAACATCACATTGTACTCCATAAATTTATACAATTATTATTTGTCAGTTAAAATTAAATTTTTCAACTGCACACAGTGGGTCATGCCTGCAATTCCAGCACTTTGGGAAGCCAGAGTGGGAGGATCACTTGAGCCCAGGAATTTTAAATCAGCCTGGAAATTGGGAGACCCTGTCTCCACAAAAAATATTTTAAAATTAGCCAGGTGCATTCCTGTGTACCTGTAGTACCAGATACTTGGGAGACTGAGGCAGAATCACTTGAGCCCAGGAGTTCGAGGTTTCAATGAGCTATGATCTCACCATTGCACTCTAGCCTGAGCAAAAGAGCAAGACTCTGTCTCTTAAAGAAGTTAAATTAAATTAAATTAAATTTTTTAAAACATAAAAGTAAAAAATAAAGTTTAAATTTCAAAATAAATGAATGTTGATTAATCACCTACTACATGCAAAGAGACTGTGTGCTACTATATATAGAACTATAAAATTAAGACAACATGCTTTACCAAAAAAAACTGAAAAAAAAGAAGAAAGAAAAGAATGTGCATTCTTTGCTAAGTATAAAATTCTAATTGTAATTATTAGATATTGTTAGATAATGTTTCTTCAAATTCTCTTAAACCTCATCCAATTTTTGTTTATTTATTTTATGGATAAACTCCCAACCTGTGGAATAAGAGAAAATATTTGCAATATTATTAAAGAGTTAACATTCAAAATGTAAGAGGAATGTATACAACTCAATAGCAAAAAACAACCCGATTTAAAAATTGACAAAAGACCTATGAGTAAAAGGAAACTCTTTGCCTTCTTGTTGCTCCATGATCTTATCAAGCTCATTCCTACCTAAACACATTTCTACTTGATATTTCCTCTGACTAGGATTCTCTTCTCTTGACTTTTGTATGTCTCACCTTCTAACTTCATTCAGGTCTCTGCTCAAATGTCACCTCCTGAGAGAAGTCTTCCCTGACCACTCTACCTAAAAATACCACTCTCACCCTTCACATGCCCACCATCATTCTGTTATTCTGCTTTATTTTCCTCATGACATTATCACTACCTGAAACTACATCACGCATTGGTTTGCTGCAAGAATATAAGTTCCATGAAAACTTAGATTCTGTCTTCCCCCAAATCATATCTAGCACCTTCTACAGTGCCTCACATATAACAGGCACTCCACAAATATTTGCTGAATGAATTTGTGAATATATGAATGGTTCATTGTTTCATTCCCACCAGTCTTGTTTCTCTTTTGTTCTGAAGTCTATGTGCAATTTCTCAGTAATTCTTCGATATTTCTGGTTTGGTGAAGGCATTCTTCAAGATGCATTAAGTTTGCTCATCATATAATTTGTATACATCTGCAAAAGGAGTATCGCTATACCATCTCCTCAACTAGTTGCTTTATCTCAAGAAAAACACATTAGAAAATATTCAGAGAAAGACATTGTAGATGGTTTTTGTTTTGCTTTTTTTTTTCGAGACAGAGTCTCACTCTGTTGCCCGGGCTAGAGTGAGTGCTGTGGCATCAGCCTAGCTCACAGCAACCTCAAACTCCTGGGCTCAAGCAGTCCTTCTGCCTCAGCCTCCAGAATAGCTGGGACTGCAGGCATGCGCCACCATGCCCGGCTAATTTTTTCTATATATATTTTTAGTTATCCAGCTAATTTCTTTCTATTTTTAGTAGAGACGGGGTCTTGCTCTTGCTCAGGCTGGTTTCAAACTCCTGACCTGGAGCAATCCTCCCACCTCGGCCTCCCAGAGTGCTAGGATTACAGGCGTGAGCCACCATGCCCGGCCTGTAGATGGTTTTTTAAAACAGGCAAATAGAAATGATTAGGAGTCTTCATGGTAAGCAGGCAAAAAAGGAGATTGGAATTTCAGGTGGGATCGCAGAAGGCATGGAAAAGGTAAGCAGAAACCTCTTCACAATGCTATAGAATACACAAAGTATAAGGGAAAGCTCTTAATGCTTAAAAACATTATACGACTAGCAAAAAGTCATCCAATTTCACACCATGCCCTTACCAGCTATAAAGTGCTATTAGAATCTAAAAAACTAAGACTCAGGAAAGGGAAAAGAATTGTGCAAGGTCCCAGTGTTGGGTAGCAGAAGAACTACAACTAGAATTTAAGTTGTCTGACTTCTGATAGAGTAGCATCCTACATTTGCACCGTGCAGAGGCACCCATAGGTAATGCCACACCTGAGCATATTTTAGCAATAGAATTTAAAACCAAATTAAAATTACTGATGAGGCCAGACATTTATAAATGTTTGTGGTTGAGTTGGCCAAAATTGTGACAAGTTGTCTTTGATGCTTTCTCACTTACTTATCAGTTCTCAGAATATTTACCCAACAGATGTTGCCAACTACAGTATTAACAACTGACAGTGACACAAATATTCGTGTAGAGGTAAATAAACTCTTAAGTAAATATTTTGTCATTTTCTCTGGGGACTTTTCACAAATTGTACTGCTTACAACTTGTGGCCAGAACAACCATATGCTAAATTCATTAGTGAATTCTGAGAACAGATTCCCCTGAGCACCATTTGTTTTTCTCTCTGAATTGATCCCCTGAGTCTGTAATAAAAGAGTCTATAAAGCAAGTGTCCCTTTCCATTGGACAGAATCTGCACAGAAGCCTGTTACATGACCCAAAGCTTCAGCACCTTAGATTCCCAGGGGAAATCATGGATCACGGTACAGAGCAGAAGCTTCCAGACCCAGCTCAGACTCTCTCCGACCCTTCTACTGCATGATTTGGGTGTTGACTGAGCAACAGAATTTTATCCTTAGATAGCTATGTTTTAGGATTGTTCCTGCTGAAGTGACAGGTATGTTGGAGAAGTTCAGAAAGAAAAGAAGAGTAAGTCAAAAACAAATAGCTATGGGAACATAATCCTGAGATTATGTGGAGGCAACTCTGCAGAGTTTGCTGCAAGTCTGAGATCTTTTCATGAAACAACATAGGCCATTCCGGCTGTTACACTCCCTGCTCCTTCTTTAGGAAATCGGCAGAGACCTGAGGAGCTCATGTTGTCCCTGGGCTGGTGAGTCTCCGAGGCCGCTTTCCAGGTAACAAGTCACTGTACATAAAGGGAGGGAGCCGCATGTCACAGCTCTCCTTGCCAGGTCCCAGAAATGACCCAAGACCAAGGTTTCTGAATCATCAGGCAAATTCCCTACTGCCTGGTGAGAGCTCCCTGTTACTCATTCAAGAAAATAACATTTCAGAAACCTTTTTAAAAAAATAACTGAGGCTAGCCAGGCGTGGTGGCTCACGCCTGAAATCCTAGCACTCTGAGAGGCCGAGGCGGGTGGATCGTTTGAGCTCAAGAGTTTGAGACTGCCTGAGCAAGAGCAAGACCCTGTCTCTACCAAAAATAGAAAGAAATTAATTGGCCAACTAAAAATATACAGAAAAAATTAGCCGGGCATGGTGGCGCGTGCCTGTAGTCCCAGCTACTCGGGAGGCTGAGGCAGGAGGATTGCTTGAGCCCAGGAGTTTGAGGTTGCTGTGAGCTAGGCTGACACCATGGCACTCTAGCCCGGGCTACAGAGCGAGACTCTGTCTCAAAAAAAAAGAAAACTAAGGCTAAAGAACAGCTTCTTCTCCCCAAGGATAAAAATGGGGCTCTCTGCAAACACTGGCTATCTTTAGGAGGGGAGACAGGCAGCAGATCCCCAAACATTTTTAAATAATATATCTTATCAATAAAAGTTTTAAAAATAAAATTGAGGAAATATCCCCAATATCTGTGTATGTTTGTCAGTTTTTAAACTACTTGCACGTACTGCTATACAAACATATAGTTTATGTTTTAAAATATACACAAAAACAGAATTTTTTTAAATGAGCTAAAGAAAAATGCCACAGTTTATCAACTTTAAGACACACATTTCAATATCTAAGACTGGAGGGTATCTTTTGATCAGTGGTATCTTAGCACAATGTCGTGGTCTCGTTGGCAGCAGGTTTTCTTTCTTAATGACACATAAAATAATAGTGTATCTTACATTTGACTGTTTCCTAGATTTTATGAAATATGGTATAACTAGAAGGATCTTATACCTCCTTCTTATACCCTGATGGATCATGTGACACACTCCATTATGTGGGGGCCCTCTACATTTAGAGACCAATGACAAGGACCGTGATGTTCCTGGGCCATTGATCACAAACAAAATAGAGTAAGGCAGGTGGGAGGGGGGAGGGGTAAATTCACACCTAATGGGGTGGAGCACACTTTCTGGGGGATGGGCACACTTGTAGCTCTGACTCGGGCGGTGCAAAGGCAATATATGTAACCAAAGTGTTTGTACCCCCATAATATTCTGAAATCATTCATAAAAATTTCATAGGTTCTCCAGGGGAAAAAAAAATTCCCTTTCTTCTCAGTAAAATAACAAGCCTGAGACCCTTAGTGAATCTGATCATGGCAAGGAAACATTCAAATCACTCTGTTATTTTTTGGTTTCTCACTATGACCTTAGGCCAGTAGTTAATTTCTCTAGGTTTTACCTTCCTCATCGAAACGTGGGCACAATAAGCCTCATAGTGTTTCGTTTCTATAGATAACTATCATATGCCACGCCCAAGGATCAGTATGGTGGTGGGGGAGGTGAGCAAAGATGAGACATTCCCTATCCTCAAGCAAATTACAGTCCAGATGCAATTGTCAGGCAATTTTTAGTAAGGGTCTCATGTAAGCAAATGGCCAGATGAGTGAAAATGGCTTCTTACTGCAAAATTACAGGCTACATATGCAAGCAACACTGTACAAAGTAGGAAGTTTTGTTGTGAATACAGATCTGAGAAGACCAGTTCCTCTACCGAGAAGGAAAAGGTAAGTGCTGAGATGTCCAGATGAACAAAAAACAATCTGTGAGCTTAAGGTATTTGCGGCATAGCAGGAAGACAGTCTCTAGCCTATATAACTGACTACAGGATACAGCAGACACACAAACTGTGTGTTACGGGAGCCACAAGGAAGCAGCCAGCTCAGCCTAGGACTTAGAGGAAAGCCTCTGTATAAGAGGTCACACTTGAGCTGGATCTTGAAGGATGAATAGGTGTTTGATAGTTCTAAAGAGAACTGAGGAGAGCAGCAGGGAACTCTTTATAGGCTTTCTCAGAGGAAAAAAGAAAGGAATAAAAGAAAGGAAAGAGGGAGGAAAGAAGAGCAGGAGACAGGAAAATCACTGGCATTAAATAATTCCTTAAAGATTCTGAAAGAGGTGACTTTTCTGGCTCAGGAAGAGCCTCCAGAAGCTTCTGCTCTTCTTCCCTGAATCCATGGGCAGGCAGCAGAGAGGTAAAGGAATGATGGACTTCAGGAGACATTTTTCCCTTCTCCATCCTAATTTCTGGTGGTCTTATTTGCCCAGGATTGCACATTTCTGGAAAGGGCTTGAGTTCCACAATGGCCAATCAGACCGTGGTGACCGAGTTCTTCCTCCAAGGCCTGACGGACACCAAGGAGCTTCAGGTGACAGTTTTCCTGCTCCTCCTGCTTGCCTACCTCATGACTGTCTCTGGGAACCTGACCATCATCAGCCTGACCTTGCTGGACACCCGCCTACAAACCCCTATGTACTTCTTCCTCCGGAATCTGTCCTGCTTAGAAATTTGGTTCCAGACTGTCATAGTGCCCAAGATGCTACTCAACATTGCCACGGGGACCAAGACCATCAGCTTTGCTGGGTGCATCACCCAGGACTTTTTCCACATCTTCCTGGGGGCCACAGAGTTCTTCCTCCTCACAGCCATGGCCTATGACCGGTACATTGCCATCTGCAAGCCCCTCCACTACCCCGTGCTGATGAGCAGCAGGGTCTGCACACAGCTCATCCTCACCTGCTGGCTAGCAGGGTTCTCCTTCATCATTGTGCCCGTCATCCTGACCAGTCAGCTTCCATTCTGTGACACCCACATCAACCACTTCTTCTGTGACTATACGCCTCTAATGGAGGTGGTCTGCAGTGGGCCAAAGGTGCTAGAGATGCTGGATTTCACCCTGGCCTTGGTGGCACTGCTCAGCACCTTGGTGCTGATCACCCTATCCTATATCCAGATCATCAGGACGATTGTCAGGATCCCCTCTGTCCAGGAGAGGAAGAAGGCTTTCTCCACCTGTTCCTCCCACGTCATTGTGGTTACCATGTGCTATGGAAGCTGTTTCTTTATGTATGTCAAGCCGTCCCCAGGCAAAGGGGTTGACCTAAACAAAGGAGTGTCTCTAATCAATACAATTATTGCCCCCCTCTTGAACCCCTTCATCTACACTCTCAGGAACCAACAAGTTAAGCAAGTAGTGAAAGACCTAGTCAGAAAAATGACTTGGTTCCAAAATAAATAAGAGCCCTACAAGACGTCTTCCAGGGAATAATGCGTACCCTCCCCAGAGTAAATCTACATGATGTCAGGGCAAGAAGCAAGGCTCAGGGCCTAGACTCCCATTCTACCCCCACCAAGGTGCAGATTTCCCCACAGGCCATGAGGAAGATGTCCTGATACCATATGTTATACTTTACAGCCCTCATAAGTTACCAAGCCTCAGCCTTAGGTTTGCCCCTATTTTCAGCATTCTGTCAGCCAAAGAAATGAGAGAGAGCTAGCCTATGTGCCCAGGTGCCCTCACCTAGACTCTAGGACAAATGAGGTTCATCATTATGCCACTGTCATTTCTATCACCTATAATGTTTGTAGGGTGCTTTACAGTTTCTAAAGCATTTCCTCATCACTAATCTCATTTAATCTTCACAATAAGCCTATGAAGTAGATGGAAAAATTATTATTCACATTTTACATAAAGATATTAATACTTAAAACAGTTTAAGTGAATTGCCAAAGATCACAGAGGAGACCAGGATTCAAACCCAGGACTTCTTGATCTAAATGCAATACCATATTTCCAACAGATGTGGAACATCTGGCTTTATTAGTCATCTTTTACTGCACACAAATTACCCCAAAGTTTAGCAGCTTAAAACAGCAAACATTTATTCTCTTACAGTTTCCACAACTTAGTAATTTGGAGGCAGTTTAACTGGGTGTTGCTGGTTCATGGTCTCTCATAAGGTTGTAGTCAAGCTGTCAACTGGGGCTGTGATCTCATCTGAAGACTCAACTGGGGGAGGATTAACTTCTGAGCTCGCTCCAGTTGA
>CAUYPO010124327.1:0-23880 GCA_963574435.1 Cheirogaleus major | reverse complement strand
CGGGGAACAGCCATCAGTGGTTGCAGCAAACTGGGCAAGATTTTTTTCCCTTGAAAACATATGACCTCCCCACGGAGGCACGGCGCCGGCTGCCCCCGCGGACAGCAGCACAGAGAGAACAGACCTGGGGCCTCCGGAGTGACAAGGCTCAAAGATCAAGATAAGGAGAGTCCTGGACTCTAGCTGGGGCCTCTGTGCTGCCGCCCAGCGTGTGCGCCACCTGCACCTGTGTTTGGAGCCCCCCTCGGTGCCTCACGCAGGGAGGAGCTGACAACTGATGTGATTGTGATTGACTTGGGTTCGCGTCACTCATGTGGCTGGTGGCTTTGTGAGCCATGGGGGGCGGAGGGAGGTCTCCAGCTGAGCCTGGACCTGCCTGCCCTGCCCCCGTCCCCAGGGCCCTCCCTTCGTGCCTGTTCAGAGCAAGCCCCTCTCCAGGGAGAGTGTCACCAAGGTGGGACTCAGGCCGGGCCCCTCCCCCCAAGGCAGGCACCCCCAGCCCCCTTCACAAATGGCTGCAAGTGCTCACCTGCAGATCAGTAGCGCCTTCGGGGAGGACCCCTGGGTGTCCCTGGAACGGAGACAGGCAGCTGACATCCCCACCCTCCTGGCATCTGCATCCACCCCACCCCCACGACCTCCCCACCCACCGGGGGACTCAGAGACCCTTCACCCTGTGCCCCAGTGGCCAGTGCTGGGTGCTGCTGGCCCATCCACAGGGCGTGGGACAAGGACAGAAGTTATCTGTCCTTGGGGCAGGTTGGCTGTGGGGACCCAGCCACAGCTGCTGCCCCCCCCCAGCCCCCTCTGTTCCTAGGAATGGCTGGTCAGGGTTAGGGGATCTCTATGGGTCATGGGGCCTTGGGATGGGGCCTGGGGGTCCAACCCAGCACACTAGCCCAGTACTTACAGGGGGTCCGGGAGGTCCTGGGGGGCCAGGGAGGCCTGGGGGTCCAGAGGGTCCCTGTGGAGGTATGACTTAGACAGAGCAGCCCCCCGGGGAGGAGGGCACCCCCAGCTCCCCCTGCCTCCCAGGCCCTGGCCTTTTGTGGGGTCTATGTGTCCAGAGGCCTGGACTGTCCCTTCCCTGGGTCACTGGCCAGGGCCGGTGCTGACCCCACCAGGAAAAGGGGGAGCAGGGGAGGGGGAAGGGGAGCCCCTGGCAGCTGAGTCTGGGTGCCTGGGGAGGCCATGGCGAGGCTGCCCCAGGGTAGGGGAAGGCCAGTAGCCACTCACCGGGGGGCCGCGGAGGCCAATCCCACCTGGGAGGCCGCTCACTCCTGCCTCTCCCTGCAGCGGGGTAAGAGGTGAGACATGGGGTCCCCACCCAGGCCCACGCTGCCATCTCTGAGGGGACGGGGACCTGGTGTGGGATGGTCAGGTTGCTGCCCCCAAAGCCCCACCCCAGCCACAGTGTGGGACACCTCCGCCCAGGATGGCCCCTTCGTGGGGCAGCTCTGGGAACTCGGATGCTTGGGGGGCCACAAGGTCGTCAGTACTCACGGGGGGTCCGGGGAGGCCCTTGCCCTGCAAGCCAAGTGTGGAGGTCAGAGCCTGCTGGGCATAGGACAGGTGTGCCCCCATCCCCCCAAGATGCTCAGCAGGGCCTGGGGGAGCCTCCGGCATCAGGCGGCTGGTTCAGCAGCCCCCGCAGAGACAGGGGCTGCCCAGGAGAGGCCAGGGATGGCCGTGCCATGGCCAGGCCCTCCAGCGCCTAAGACCCCACGGAGCGGTGATGACCACACTCACCCCCAGCCCGGGAGGCCCCGGAGGTCCCAGATTTCCCTGCAGAAGGAAAACTCATGTCAGGGCTGGGCTGGGCCCAGGAACCTTGGTCTTGTCTGTGAGCTCTTCCCCTTCCTGGGGAGTCCCGTCCTGCAGCTCCTCCCAGGGAGAAGGGTTGGGGGCCCCACTGCACGGAGGGGAGGGGCCTCTGGTGCCCTGGCAGCCTCCTGCGCCCACAGCCCTGGCAAGGAAGAGCGTGGCACTTGGCTGGGCAGCTGCTGCAGACACATGGACAGAGTCACACGGCACCAGGCAGGTGCCAGCCAGCTCGGGCCCCAGACAGACACAAGTGACCCCAAGTTTCTGTCACCCCCAGGAAGCGCCCCAGTAACCAACTGCACTGGGGAGCCAGCCCTGCCCTCTGCTGCCTGCACCGCTCTGTCCGAAACGACCTGCTCCTTGGACTGAGGGGGGAGCATACCCTGGGCCTCGCACCGGAGACCAGAGGCTCCCTCCAGAAGGCCTGGGGCTGCCCACCCCCACGCCCAGCACCAACGGACTCAGCCAGACAGCAGCCACCTTCTCTCTGCTGTCTCTAACGCAGAGCACTGCCGAACACGGGTGAGTTCCCAAGGGTAGGGCTGTGTCCTGTGTGCCCCCACCCAGCCTGCCTCGGCCATGCCCAGCACCCAGGGCCAGCAGCACCGGCCGCTGACAGTCACTTCTCACAAGGGGAAGGAGAGAGGACGTTGGGCTGTTCTGTACTCAGAAGCCAGGGGAGGAGAAGGCCATCTGAAGACAGTGGTGCCAGTCGGTCATGGAGCAAGGTTCAGTGGACAGTGGTCAGGCTCAGGGGACTTGGCAGGCTGGGTGACAATGAGCCCAAGGCCCTGGGGGCCACAGGGGCACCCAGAGGAGGAAGGGGCACACAGGGTGGGTCACAGCCCCCCCACCAGATCCCCTCCAGGGTCTGGATGCTGAGACACCTCTGACCAGAGGAGGGGTGGGGCAGCCATTGGAGTCGAGGGTGGCCTTTCAGCCCCTGCCTCCCTCCCCCTGCAAGGGTAGGGCCCGGCCAGCCCAGTCACAGCCACCCCCTGGCCGAGGACCTCACCTCTGAACTGAGGCCACTGGACATGGTACAGGCACTTACCCGTTCTCCAGGGGCTCCCTTGGGCCCCGGGGGTCCATCGCGCCCGGTCAGACCCTGGGGAGAGGCAGAGGGAGGGCTTGAGGGCCACATGGAAAGCGCGTGCCCACCCCCAGGGCAACAAGGAGCCACAGACAATTCCTTTACTAAGATGAGTCCAGAGAGGCAAAGCCCTGCCCCCTGGCACTTTCCTCTCCTGGCCCTGTGCACATCTGCATCCCAAGGCTCTGGGGCCAGCATGAAGCCAGCAATGGGGGCACCTGTTGGGGTCAGGCCCCATGGGGACCAGCCCAGCAGGACCACACAGCTCACCTCCCAGACCTGGCTCTGGCCCTAACAAAGCTCCAGGCCAGGCCTGAGCCCGCGGCTGCCTGGGGCCTGGGCGTGGGCCAGGCCAGCGGAGGGCAGAGGAACCTGACAATGGGTGTTTGTTTCTGGACGAGCAAGAGCTGGCAGGACGCCCCCCTACTGTGGGCTGGCTCTGTCCTCTGCCAGATGCTATCGGGGTCTGGGATGAAGGCCAGAGGACCCCTGATGGGGACTTCTGGAAACTTCTATCAGGAGTGAGTTTCCCGCTTGAACAGGCCCAGTTGGAGACCAGCAATTAAGACCAACTCCTGCAGGGCCTGGTATGGGGAGGGGCCGGCACACTCACGTCCACGCCGGGCAGTCCTGGCAGCCCGGCCTCTCCTGGTTTCCCCGGCTTCCCTGGGGCCCCTTTTGGTCCCTGTGTAGGAGGAAGGGGCAGAGGAGTGAGGGAGGGGTCCAGCCCCGAGCTCTGGCCTTCAGCAAGGAAGCAAGCGTGGTCCACCCGTGCACCAGCGGCCATGCAAGGTGGCCCCGCTGCTCTGCAGGCCCAGCCCTCCAGGGCCTGGGAAGGCTGCTCGCCACATCCCGAGGTCCTGTCTGTAGGGCACCCACCTGGTCGCTTTGGCATTCCCAGCTAAGGGCTGGCAGGTCCCTCTGTGGGACCCCCAGTGGGCCCAGATAGGGCTCTGAGCCCTGGGACTGCCACCCCCTGGAGCTGAGCGAGGTGAGGGCCACACCGCAGCTCTGGGAAGGGTCCATGTATCGCCCCTTCCCTGGCCTGCCTGGCTCTGCCCAGAGAAAGCTCCAAAGCCCGACCCTGCCCAGAGACACACCAAATCCCACACGCTCCACTCCCGCCCCTCCTGGCTCGGGCCCCTGCTCCAGCCCTCTGGGGCCTCTCCTCAGGCAACCCGAGCCCAGCCTGGTGGGACAGGACAGGCAGGCGTGAAAGCCCTCTCTGTTCTGCATCCACCCCTTCCAGACCAGAAAGGGGCGGCCCTTCCCCCACAGCCAAGGACACTCACCGGGGGCCCAGGCAGACCCGGAGGACCAGCTTCTCCCTGCAGAGTGGAGACGCCCACATGTGACCCTTGAAAATCAGGGGTCCCCTGAAAGCCCTGTCCCAGGGCAGCAGACTGGGACCTGCCTCCAGGTTAGTCCCCATGGCCTGGCCCCAGGAGACAAGATGGGGCCCCAGCTCCTACATCCACACCTAGGGGCCCCCTCTGTGGACCAGCGCTGGGGAGAGGGGTGTCCTGGATGCATGGGGCTCAGCCCTTTCAGCCCACTCTGCATCTGGGAACCACCTGAGGGCAAGGGGACACAACCCCCTGGAACAATGGGGAGGGTCCTAAAGCCCCAGCCCCCCACGGCCTGCCAGCTTCAGGAGCCGGGCCTCGGGCAGCTGAGAGGCCTCCCAGCTTCATCTGCCCTCCTGTAAGACGCCCCCCCCCCAGGGCCCCCAACCCCATTGAAGACCTCTAGGCCTGAGATCCTGTAACTGAGCCTGAGGCCAGGTTTCAGGCCCTAGGTCACCTGGGGCCAGGGGGGACATGGTGCCCTGCGTGGGGGAGGGAGGCTGAGGATGGGCCGTGAGGTTCTTGACCCAGCACCTCGGCCCTCACTGCTCCCTGGGAACCACATGGGGAGGACAGGCCTTTGCGGAGGTGGCTGGCGGGGGGAGGTTTCCACCCTGTCCCCCACGCCTGGTCTGGGACCCCTCAGAGGACAGCACCTCTGGGCTGAATGGCCCTGCCTCCCGCAAGGCTGGTGCCAGCACCCAGCACCCCACGGGACCCAAACACCCACGGGCCAGACCCAGGGATGCAGGAGCACAGGCTTCAGGGAACCCAGAGACACACCTCGGTGGCCATGTTACTGGCCTAGGGACCACCGTGTGACACCCCCACCCCCATTCACTCCTGCGGGTCTGCCCACATGCAGCATGGGTGCTGGCTCTCGATACCGACATCCCAGCTCTGGGAGGCTTGGTTCTCTGTCCGCCAGGCCGGGGGCTCAGGGAGGCTGGAAGCAGAGCTAGAACCCCAGGGAACCCTCCTTGACCCCCAACTCACATCGATGCCATCCTTGCCTGGCTTCCCAGGTGGTCCTTGGGGGCCAGGGGGGCCAGGAGGTCCCACTTTCTGAAATGGAGGAAAGTGTTAAGTAGCGCCCTCCGCCGCCTCCAGGCAGTCCCCCAGCTTGGCACCGGGTCTGCCTGAGCAAGCTCCCCTTTTCCCAGGTCTGGAGCAGCTCTGGGGCCTGTCACAGGGGGCCCCTACCCCGCCTGCCTAGGGGACCCACGAGCCGCCAGAGTTTATCCGCTGGCTGGAGGGGCTGCACCCGCCCTCGTGGAGCCGCGGAAACAAAGGCCACATTGTCCTTCTGGCAAGGTGGCAGCGCCGGCAGCGGCCAGACCCGGCCAGACCCAGGCCCGGCGAGGACGCGGCGGCCGCCCGGGCTCATCCGCGAGGCGTCCGGCGTCCCCGGGGCTCAAGCGCAGGTCAGCGGCTCTGCGCCCCGTCGGCGATGCGCGCTGTGGGGCCACCGGGCTGCGCGCGGCATGCGCTCGGCGGCTGCCCGGGCGGGTGCGGGCCTGGCTGTCCCGGCTGCGCGGTCCCCGGCTGCGCGGCTCCCGGCCCCGCCGCGCTCACCTGGGCCCCGGAGGCCGCCAGCAGCTGTCCGAGCAGGAGCAGGGCGAGCGCGGGCGCGCGGGCCATGGCTGCACGGCGTCTGGATGGTGGCGGGTCGCGCCGGCCGGCGGGATGGGGGCGGGCAGGTGGGGCGGGGGCGGCGCCCGCGCACAAGCCCCCCATTCAGGCCCACCTGGGCGGGCGGGGCTGCGGCGCCCAGCGGCCAGGGGAAAAAAAGCAACCGGGCGTTTTTGGCCAGCCTCTGAGTTAAAATTATCCTGGGACTGGCGAGTCACACACACACCTTTGAGCAAAGGAGAAAGGCCTCTTTTCTCCGCGCTCCTCTCAGCTCCTCCGTGTGGGAGGGCGGCTCGCTCAGAGGGGCTCCTTCCAGGAAGGGGCAGGAAGCCAGGCCCCTCCCCAGGGAGGGCGAACCCCCTGTACTGGGGCCAGACAGTGCTGGGCTTGCTGTCCCGGAGACACGCCCAGGCCCAGGCCCCGCCCACAACCTGGACTACCCCAAGTGGCCAGTCCAGTTCAGCCGCCACTGGCCAAGGCCAGACTCTCATCCAGACCCTGTCCCCCAAGACAGCAAAATGCAGACCCCAGCGGAGGGGAAGCATCACCCCTGTCCTGAGCCAAAGATGTGTCTGTAGCAGGAGCTTTCAGGCTGCCGGTGGCCTTTCCACCTCTCTCAAGCCCAGGGCTCACCAGACCCACACACGTTGGCAGGGGAGTCACCGCCTGGAGGCTCAGTGAACTGTGCAGATTCCCTGAGAAACGCAGTAGGATTTCTGCTGGTGGGAACTCGTGGCCTTTGAGACAATGGAAATTAACAGGTGGGGGTGCCTGGAAGGAGACCCCTCTTCACCACCTGGAAGGAACCTCACTCCCTCTGGCCCTCCAGTGGGGTCCATCCCAGGATGTCTTCAGAGAGGCGGTGGGTGAAGGCTCCCAGCAGCCTCACCTCTGCTCCAAGCCCAGGGCCTGAGGAAAAGATGTGGATGTGGCTGGCCCCCTCCCCAGCCCCTGTCTCCTGGCCTCAGCCCCACAGCCCCGCTCTGCCCCCCACGCCCAGCAAGGGCTCCTGCCCAGTGGACGAAGCACAGCTGGTCTTCACTCGGGTCGGGGAACGGCCTGCTGCCTAGGCCCTCGCTTGGCCTTCCTTCCCCTCCACCAGCCTTAAGCCCCTCACAAACCTACCCCCAACTCCAGGCAGACCCTAGGCCGACCCCTGGGGCTGGGCTGGCCCCACACTCACCTGCCAGCCTCCCTGCGCCCCATAAGCTGGGTAGAACCAAAGCACTGCCCACCGGTTTGGGGACCTCACTGTCCTGGAAGCTCAGGGGTCAGGTGGGCCAGCACTGCCTGCCACCCCTTGGTACCCACCGCCAGGCACAGACCCCTCCCCCAGGGCTGCTCCGGCAGTTTCTGTCTCACTTCAGCACCAAGATGCTCCACCTGACTCGGCCATGTGACAGTCTGCGCGAGGACGCTGTTGAAGTGACTGGTCTGAGGCCTGACATCCACGCTGTGCCTCAGTCTCCCCTCAATGGCAGAATCCTTATCTTGGGCCACACCGAAGTTGAGGCACCAGGGGTCCCACAGCTTCTGGTGGGCCGGGGCTGGGCGCAGGGGAGGTGGCCAGCTGCGAAGGTGCCCCCCCAGCTCCAGGGAAAATGGAGGCAGGAGCCTCCCTGTGAAGCGACTAGTTTGAGCTCCACCCACCCAAAGCGGGAACTAACTATGGACGCCCCCCAGAACGTGGTGCTTGGAGCCCCAGCTCTAACTCTCAGCTTGCTCTGTGGCCCCCGGAGAGCCCACAGGTCTGCGTCCGACCCCTGCCATGCTGTCTGTCCGAAGGCAAGTGTGTGGTCCCCCAGAGGAGCCGCGAGTTGGGGGACCCTCCTCAGAGGCCCCACAAAAGCTCCCCACCCCAGAGATAGAGACGCTGTGAATTAGGGAGGGAGGGTTTTGGCCCAGGGGGACAAAGCCAGGCTGTGGGGGGCACAGAGCCAGGCAGGGGCCGGAAAGGCCATGCTGAGATGTGGAGGCAGCAGAGCCTGCCTGAGTCACGCTGCTCAGGCCAGCGCCGGAACCTTCGGGGAGCCGGGGTACGTGCGCCCCCACACTCACCTTGGACAGGGGACAGAGGCAGCCGGGGGACCAACTGTCCAGCCATCGGAGGCTCCGGGAGGCCTCGTGCTGGGGACACGTGTTCTCCCCTGGGGGCAGGGTACCTGTGCCCAATGGACCGGGCAGCCAGGCCAGGTGTGTCTGGGAGTCGGGACCATTGCTCCGCCCCCCAGGGCTGGCGGCTGTGACTGGGGAAGAAACCAGCCCCACCCACCACCAAACAGGGCCTCGGTCCACACCAGAAAGACTCACAGTCAAATGAGTTTATTCAGAAAAGGCCTCGCTTGGCACCAGACTAAGAAAATGGGACCCCACCACTCCCAGACCCTGAAAGTCAATTTGCAGAGACGGGGCACAGAGGACAGAGGACGGGGGGTGGGGTGGGGTGGGGGTGGGTGCAGCGAGCCGCTGAGGCTCCTCGGAGCCTGGGCCTTCCCTGAGGCAGGGCCTCCCTCCTGCCGTGGCCGAGACAGTGGCAGCCAGGGAGAGGCCAGCACTGCTGGGCACCGAGGACAGCGGTGCCGGGCGGCCCGGGCCCGACTCCTGCAGCAGGCCAGGACGCCGGCTGGCACCTGTCCCTTAAGGCTCTTCGGGTGTGGTGGGAGGCCCCTCTCCCGCCGCCTCTCCCACCTCAGCACACTCTTGGGCAGCAGGTCCTGCGGTGGGGCCTGGGCCCTGTGACGGGCTCCCAGGGGCACCCTGCTTGGGCTCCGTCGGGCCTTCCGCATCCTCCTTGACCCCATTCTCGACCTCTCTGGCCCCGGGGCAGCCTGACGGGTTTGGGGTCTGGGCCTCCCTGCTGGCCACCACGGGACTGTCCCCGGCACCCTCGTCCACCTTCCTCCGCTTCCTCACCTCGTCGGTCGCCCTGGCCCCCGGGGGCTGAGGACAGGGCTGCTCAGCCTCCCCCAGGTCCTGGCTGCCCCCTTCCTGGGCCCCCGTGCCGAGGCTGCCCTGGCTGAGGGCGCACCCCTCCAGGTTCAGAGCAATCTTCTCCACCTCCGAGGCGCCCTGGGTGCCTGGCTCCTCGGGGGCCTGCTCGCGCCCGCTCACCTCCAACTTCCTCTTCTTGCCCTCTTTGGGGCTTGGGGGCTCCGGCCCATCCTCCCTGCCACCCCTGTCCGCGTCTCCCGGGCTCCTCTCCAAGGTTCCCACGTCCTGGGGCTTCCCGCTGGGCGGGTGGGGACTCTCGGGGCTGCCGTCCTCGCCGCCCTCCCTCCCCGGCCCGCAGGTCCGACCCTGACCCTGGCTGCCGGCCTCGAGGAGGGGGTCCTGGGGGCTCTCCCGCCCCTCCGCCTGCCTGGGACCTGCCAGCTGCCGGGGTGGAGAGCCGGGCCGGAACTTCTGCAGCTTGTCGTGGGGCCCCCAGACAAACTTGCAGCGGGGCCGGAAGTGCTCCCAGGCGAAGTGCACCAGCTCGCGGCGCTGGCGCCGGCAGCGCACGGTGAACATGAAGTAGTCCAGGGCGCTCTGCCGCACGCCCGGCAGCTCCCGCTGCACCAGCGTCTCCTCCAGGAAGAAGCGGGCCAGCGGCGCCTGGTAGTGCTCCAAGCCCAGCTCGCCCAGGGACTTGAGAATGCGGGTGATGCGCAGGTTGTTGTGGCTGTGCCTGCGGAGGTCAGGCGGGCAGAGGTTGCGGCCCGGCCCTCCTGCCAAGCCTGGGGGCCTGGGGGGCCGCACTCTCCTCCCACCCGGCTCCACTCGACCCTCCGGGAGCTCCTGGGCCCAACCACCTCCCTGGGCCCAGGGGAGGACACACCCCAGCCCCCGAGGAGATGGCCGTGGGCCCCAGATGTGTGGGCGAGGGTCTGGTGCATCACCCAGAAGGGTAACCGGCCCCCCAGGTGCCTGCAGGGAGGAGCTGGTGGGAGGAGGGCCAGAGGGGTCCAGCATAGGGGCCTCGAACTTCCCGTGCAAGGGGGCCGTGCTGGCCGCGCAGCCTGGCACTGAGCTTGCTTCTCCGTGGGGCTCAGCCCTCCCAGTCAGGGGAAAGTTTTCTTTAAATTCCTACAACTCCCTACCAGGTGAGGACCAGGTTACCCTGCGGTGAGGAGGGTGCCCAGAGCCTGTCACGGGCCCAGCAGGCCCTGCCCTACCTGGCCCGGCCCGGCCCCGAGTGCTGCCTCTCACCAGTTCAGGTTCTGGAAGCGCTTTTGGTAGTTCTGTGCCCGGCACACGGCGCCCGTGTCTCGGTCCTGGAGCCGGATGCCGTAGAAGCCCAGCATGAGCTCGTAGGCCTGGACAAACCGCTCCCTGATCTCCTGGGAGCTTTTGAAAGCCTGGAAAATAGCGCCATGGAGAGCTCCGGTGGCCATCCCCGGGGCCTGCTATCCCGAACACGGTAGGGCGGCCACGTAGGTGTGGGGCCGCCGACACCCCCTCGGGGCCTGACTCGCTCAGAGGCCTGGACTCAGACTCTCAGGGAAAAACGAGAGACGCATTCAGATGTTCCCCACTTTCCTCCAAGCTGCCACAAGGTCTCGCTGGGGCCGAAGGCGGCTGCTCTACCCCAAAGGGAAGCGTCTCCCCCACTGGCCTGCCCCACCCACTGCCAGGCGCTCCAGCCCTCTGAGCCCCTCTCGACCCTCAGGGGTGGCTTCCAAACGTGGGCCTCCCACTCTGGCCCCAACCAGGGCGACAGAGGCAAGTCTAGCCTCTCTCAGGGGCTCTGCCCCAGACCCCAGCTGGAGGCAACATCTTCAGAAAGTGCCACTTCCTAGGTCCTCGAGAGGCCAGGGCCACTCGTAGGGAGATCGTCAGACTGGAGGCTCTTCCGGCCCTGCTGCCTGCCAAGTGGCCCCTGGGGGGCACCAAACTCCTCTTGTCAGCTGTGACCCCTGTCCCAGGCAGGGTGGCTTCCCCAGGCCTCCTTCTGTGCCCCACAAGACGCCACCAAGGACTGGAGCTCACCTCGACCTCCTTGAGTGTGAGGGGCTTGGCGTGCCAGTTCACTCCCGGTTCCCGCAGAGGAAACAGCCTGCGGGTTAGAGACAGACAGGCCCTGCGTGACCAGAAGCCAGCCCCCAGCTCCCGGGCACGTGTTCGCCGGGTGGCCTGCGCATCTCACCACCTTCTCTGGGCTCCACACTCAACTCCAGGAGGGGCTGGCCGGGCAGCCCTCAAGCCAACACAGCAAAGGGGTGAGTGTGTGCGGGCCCAGGACGGGAGCCCAGCCCACATGCTCTGCGGGACAGGGAGGAAAGTAAAGTCATGGCCAGGCTGACTTGCAGCCCTAGCTCTGGGCAGGGCCGCACTTTCCTTCCTATTTTTCATTCTTCCGTCGTTAACGCTGCAGAATCACTGCACCACGTGCCCGTGCCTGGAGGGGCTGCCTGAGCACCGCCCAGGGGGCTGTCTTTAAAGCGACGCACACTGACTTCCCTGGCAAGGCCACAGCCTCCAAGTGGGCTGTGCTGGCGAGTCTCGCCCGAGCACCATGGTGGACCCTGCGCAGCCACGGTCCAGCAGGCAGTCCTGCACGGGGCCCGGCCCGCCTCTCCTGCCGCCAGGGAGCATGTGTGCAGCCCGCCCATCTCCCGGGTCCTTAGCTCCCAGCCGCGGAGTCTGCTTCAAAATGAAGAGCCACAGCGGGGCAGGCCCGAGGCTCCCCGCCGCGGCCACTGCGGCGCCCAGTGAGGCCCCCGCCCCCGCCGTGAGTGTCGGTGGACAGTGGCCTCTGGAAAGGGCAGGGGCTCAGCACACACCAGGAAGCAGTGTGGGCGAGGGCTCCTGCCAGGGAGGACCCTTTCCTGGCCCCCGCCCTGCGCTGCCCGACTCACCACTGGATGTAGGAGTGGTTGTTCTCGAGGAGGTCGTAGTTGTCCCCCCAGCTCTGAAGAATGTCCTCAATAAAACAACCTGGGAGCCCATGGGGACAAGTCAGCTGCGGAAGCCACCCTGACGACGCTCGGGGGGACAGAGCACTCCCCAAAGCTCCCCAGCACCCCCCGCTCCTCATCAGGGTTCCTGGGGGTTGGCAGAGCTGACCACACCTCATCTGACGTGCGACCCACCAACTTTGAGCACCTGAGGCCTTGGTCCTGCTCGGCCTGTGAACTGTCCCTCACGGCCAACAGACGCAAACCAGGGGACACCAGTGGTCCCAGACCCGGCCTGTCTGTGCAGAAGGGGGGCCTCACGGCCTCTCCTAAAACAAGACCCATTGGTCTCCGAACTCCGTCCTCAAACAAAGCCACCGGCCAACCCCAAGCCACGACAGGTCCAGGGTAGCAGGGCCTGTCTCTGCAGGGGGCCAGGCGGGCTGTTCCCCGCCCAAGTGTGAAGGCAGCCACAGGCAAACTTGTGCCATGGTGTGGGCAGGTACCACGGAGCTTTACATACTGACGCTGAAACTTCAATTCATGTAATTTTCACATCATGAAATATTATTCTACTTTAATTTTTTCAAATCATTTAAAAATACAAAAACCATCTTTAAGTCATTAGTTTACACATTGCTTTTGCAAGACAGTGGCAGACTCCAGCAGTTTTGACAGAGACCTTGTGGCCTGAAAAGCCTCAGATATTTACTCTCCCATCCTTTACAGAGTTTGCAGACCCCAGACCCAGACTTCGCTGCTAAGACCCAGGGCAGGGGCCCGGGAGTCCCTTTGGCTGCCTCCAGGGGGCACTGTGGGGCTACCTGAGAGCCATGGCCCCAGTGTGGGGTACACCCCAAACCCGGCCCCCAGGGACTGGCCGGGCAGGCGGAAGGTGGGACTGCTGGCTGCTGAGTGGGTACACACCGTTTGGCAGGAAGCGGATCTCATTTTTGTAGAAACTCAGGTTTGGCATGTCACCGTTGCAGTCTGATTCTACCAAATCCTGAAGAGCCAGAGAAAGGGCGGTCAGGGAATCACAGAAACAGGCTGCCCCCGGGGGTCTCTCAGACCAGCGCATTCTGGGGAAGGGCGTCCCAAACCCCCAGACCTCCCGAGGCTGGCCAAGACCCCAAGAGCCAGCCTGGGCTCCGCACTCTGCAGCTGCCTCTGACCACCAGCGACCACCAATGTGGCTGGGACTGGGAGGTCCTCTGTACCCCAAAATGAGCACAGGGATTGAGATCTGGGGTACACAAGAGAAGGACTGAGTTCAACCACCACCCCAAGGAGGTCGATGTGATCAGCTGGCCATGTGGGACGGCTGCTAGCACCTGCCAGGGAACCCTGGTGTGGGGTCACGGACCCACATGCCTGCCTTACATGGCTGCCGTTCCCACATTCTAAGGCGAGGCGCAGAGGCTCCCAGAGCGAGGGCAACACAGCCCATCACTTCGTGGCTGAGGGAAGGGCAGGAATCTGAACCCACATCTGGCCTGTGCTCTCAAGGGGCTCATCCCAAAACCCCGATAGGCCCAGGCAGGTTTCCAGCAGGACATGGGATGTTCTGTCTGAGAAGAGGGGCTGAAGGGAGGGCTTGAGGTTTCCAGGTGGGCTGCCAAGGTGCTGGGGTGCTGCAGGGGCCGTGCGGGGCAGGTACGTACCGGGTAGCGGTGCCGGTACCTGCGCATGTCCTGCGCGGCTCGCCAGTTCCGGGACCCTGTCATCCTGGACTGGGAAGAGAAGAGACGGGATGAAGACTCCACGGGAAGCCCCCACAGGGAGCCCCGCCGGGTCGGCATCTTTAAGAGGGTGAGGGTTCTCCACAGTTCCTTCTCCAGTTCTCCCACCCCAGCCCTTTTGTGGGGGGTTGCTGGTCGGCAGACTCGGACCCTGGTGAGGCACCCAGACGCCCTCACAGAACCAGAGGGGGTCGGAGCAGCTGGGGCCGAGCCTGCCCCAGTCTTGGGAGTCCCAGCTTCTACTCAGGGTGGCCGCAGGCCCAGGCCGCCACGCGCACTCCCGTGGGGTGTGGCCCTGACCCCCTCCTCGCCCCCAGCCCCAGCCTCACCTCCTCCTCCTGGTTTGCTGGCCACCCTGCTCTGGCCTCCACCCGATATGTCCCCCAGGTGCCCCACTCCCCATGGCATCGCCCCCTCGCACTGTGAGCTGACTTGTCCTCAGGCTGCGCGCTCCCAGGGGCAGTGGCCTCACCACCTATGGCAGGGGCTGGTGAATGGATGGATGACAGGCCCAGGGAGTGGCCTTTCCCTGCCCCGCCCACACCCCTCACTGGCCCAGCAAGGTCAGACCCCCAGACTCCTGGCTTCCAGTCCTGTGTGAGTGGCTCCTCAGCAAGATGTCAGGGGCTCCTTGCTGCCCCCAACTCCGTCACCCCATCCGTGCACGCCAGGCACACAGCGTCCAGGGAAGGCCCAGAGACACTCGGTGAGGAGGCTGCTGGGTAAACCAAGCCCGGTGCCCACCTTATTACGGGAGTGGGGGGCACAGCAGCAATGGATCTGGCTGAAGGCGGGGGACCTGGGTGTGACATAAGGGGACAGCTCGTCCATGGACGTGGCCGGGTTGCAGGATCCAGGAGCTCAAAAGGAGGTCAGGAGGCCAGGCCAGCCACAGCGTGCCTGGCTCTGCCCTAAGCTCCACTGGGGTCTGGAGCTGCCTCTCTGCCATGTTTCTAAACCGGGGCCAGAGGGTGAGGTTCTCTAGCTGAGGGCCAGTGAACAGAAACCTAAACTGAGCAGGAGCTGGCCACGCCTTCCACCTGGTCTACTTCCTCTTCCCCCTGGGGCCAGCGGGGAGCCTCCCTAAGTCAGCTCAAGAGGAGGCTTCCACACGGCTGTGCACACACCTCAGAGCAGGCTCAGCCCACACGTCCTGTGGCCCAGGACAAAGTGAAATGGCCTTGCCAGGGTCCAGTGTGGGGTTTGCAGGGGACATGAGAGTGGGGTGGGGACAGAAGCTGTGGCAGGAGGCAGAAGGGAAGAGGTCAGAGGTCACAGGCACCTCACAGGGTGGTTAAGGGGACTGAGCACTGCTTCAGGGGGGGCTCCAGCAACGCCAGCAGGGACAGTCACCTCTGTCAGAGCCCACCCTGGCCCACGTCATCCTGGGGGCAGCGCCAGACCGCGCCCCACCTCCAGGCTCTTGACCCCAGCCTCCAGGGCCTGCCTCCCTGCGCATCAGCATGGGAAGCACTGCAGGTGCTGGGGACAGGGCTGGCCTTCCAGGGGGGCCTCGGGGTCACTCTCACCGACCACTCCCCAGTTCTCAGGCACAAGCCCGAATCTAGCACTCTCTGCCAATCCGAATCCATTCTGGGGCCCACGGCCTGATTCCACACTCCCGGGCTTCACAACTGGCGCACCGGGATGCAGCCCCAGCAGCCCGGGCAGCCGGCAGCATGCGATCTGGCAGCGGCAGTGACCTCTGGCAACAAAGTAACCCCAGGCAGTGACAAGTGCCTGCTGGCAACAAAAGTATCGTGTGCCTACGGCGTGTGGGCCGGCCGCGGGCGTGCTCAGGACTCACCCAAAGGAAGCCCGGGACGCTGCACCCCGCGGGGGTGGGGCCGACCGCGCGGGCGAGGGCCCTGGGGAGGCGCGGGGGGTATCAGGAGTGGGGGCGGGGATCAGGAGTGGGGGCGCAGGGTGGGCACGGGGTCCCCGCAGGGAGCGCCATGACGCTGGCCAAGCAGCGGTGGCGGCAGCGGGAGGGTTGGGGTCCACCTAGACCGCAGACACCACGGCTGGAGGTGGGACGCGGACGAGGCGGAGGTCGGGGTGTGCCGAGCCACCCCCTGAGGAACGTTACCCACGCGCGGACACGTGGGACGGGGCTCCGGTCCCGGGACGCGGCTCTGACGTCCCCGACCACGCGCGGCCCCGCCGGCCCGCATTTCCCGCGAGGTCCCGCACCCGGGGACGAGGGGACAGAGGCGGCCCGGGGCTGCAGGCCGCCGGCGAGAGGGGCTCCCCCACCCGGACCCCGGCCCCGGCCCGCGGGCCGCACCTGGAGCGCACCGGGCCGCGCCTGCCCCGCGCCCTCGTCCTCGGTCCCCGCGTCCGCGGACCCCGCGCTGGCGGCCTCGCCGTCCGCATCCGCATCGCCGTCCTCCTCCCAGGTGGAGTCGCAATCGGGGTCGTCCATGCTCCGCGGCGCCGCGCTCCCGGCGGAAGCGAAAGCGAAAGCGGAAGACGCGCGGGGCGGGGCGGGAGCGGCTCCAGGCCCCGCCCGCCCCGCCCGCCGCCCGGATCCCGCCCGCCGGCCCGGAGAGGCCCCTTGGGTCGGCACCGTGATGCCCGCCCCGAGGGTGACCGCGCGGCCCCTCCCAGAACGCCCGCCCTTCAGGGTCCCCCGAGGCTTCGTCCGCGGGAGGGTGCCCCTAGGAGACTCCTCCGGAAGCTGCTCCCAGACGGTGCCTCCCCAGGACGTCTCTGCAGATGACTACCAGGGACCCTCTGAAGGGTGTCTCCCTCGGGGATGCTGCCCCTAGAGAACCCCCCTTCTAGGAATATTGCTTCCCCTCAGGGACGTCTCCCCTAGAGAAGAGTGTCCCCATCAGCAGCATGGCCCCGCCTGGGTGCCCTCCGTGTGCCGGGCGGTCCCATCTTCCCCGGCTGCAGACTGGGGCCACCCTCTGCCTGGGGCTCCCTCCAGGCCGCCCACAAGGCACTTTGCCTTTTCCAAGCCAGGGGCCATCCCTCCTTTGGGTGTTCCATCAGTCAAAAGGCGACAAGTTCTGTACTCAAGGGAGGGGACCACCCCAAGGCTTGAACACCAGGAGCAGAAATTGCTGGGGTCACGTTAGGGACTGTTCAGCGCTGCTGACACTACTTAAGTGCCTCCTTGGGGGCCTCTCTGGGGGCTGGAGGTGGCTGCCTCCTGCAGGCACACTGGCAGGCCCAGGGAGCTCCGCACACCTCAGCACGCCCCGTGGCTTCCTAACAGTTTAGCTTCTCTTGGTCCTGTGCTAGTGGCGGCGGTACGGCCCATTCCCAGCTCTTCTTTTCAGATGCAGGTCAGTTGTCGCGTCTGACATCATGTGTGTGGGGGTCGCATTCCACAAAGCCCCAGAATTACAGGTTGCCCACCGAGGCCGAGGGAGGGTAGGTACCGTGTTCCACGGGGACTCCAGGCCGCACCGCCTGGATGCTTGTGAGTTTGGCCTGGCAGGGCACAAATGGGGCCCCTGTGGGCCGAGGAGCCTGGGAAGACACCCTGGTGTCTGAAATCTACCGACCACAGCCCCTGCTTGTGGGGGGCATGTGGGCAGCACGGGATGCCCGGGTGGGGGATGCTCATCTGCCTGCTGGGCTCGCCCTGGGCTTCCCCGTTTCTCCTAGAAATGCAGCAAAATGTTAACAGAATTGAAATGAGGCAGATTTAATAACTAGGCTTTCCCACCACATTCTAAGGTCACCGAAGATGCTGTTTCAGATGAGGGTTTAGAACAGTGAGCCAGTGGAGGGCAGGCCCCTCTTCGCCACCCCGTGCCACTGAAGGTGGCGTTACTTGCTCCGTTTCACCTGCTAGTTCTGTGTTCTTCAAGGGCCAGGCTTCCTGCAGCCACGACTCCAGGGCGGGCTGGCACCAAGCACTGGGTGGGGGCTGACCTCACAGGGGAAAACACACAGGGGTAGGGGAGACACTCGGCCAAGGAGAGGGGAGTGTCCCCCCACCGCCGCCCCAAGTTGGTTCCTAACTCGTGACAAAGCTGATCTTCTTTACTTCTCCTGCAGACAGGTGCAGAGCTCGCTGCGGGGCTGGGCGGCAGGGTGGGCATGGTGCCCACGATGCCCGGACAGCAGCGGCTCTCCTGAGGCTTCCCCGCAGAGTGGGGACTCACCAGCTGCAGGTCAGTCCTGGGCTTTGTGCCTTTGAGGTCACCTAGGTTCCCCTCCGCGTGGCCGGATGCTACTGACGAGGCTGTGGACTCGTCTAGGCTCTACAGAAAGGGGACCCGGAGGGGCCTCGCAGGCAGCTGGTCTACCCTCGGAGTGTGGAGCGGGCGGGCGCAAAACGCTCTTCCTGTGCCGAGGAAGCTGGTTGCCAGTGGTCAAGGCCACCCCCCTGTCCTGCCCTGGAAGTGACAGGGGGGCTGGTGCAGGCCAGCCTGAGACCCCACACAGGGCACTCTCATCACACTGAGATCCTGGCTTTGCCGCCTCTGCCCGTGCCCTGCGATCGGCGTCACCATGAGGGGACTCCAGCAGCCAGACACGTTCCTAGACGGTGGGGGAGGCTCCTCGGGCAGTGAGGAATCTGGTGCCACGTGGAGCGTCAAGACGAGGATGCAGGGTGAGAGGGCTGGCTGGGCCAGGTGCGTCATGTTGTCACTCGGAACAGCCGGATTTCACTCAGCTAAGAAGAAGCTCAGCTGGGCAGCTCATCACAGACACGTCAGGCAGGAAGGAGCCGGCTGAGCGCCCAGGGGCCGCCGAGGGCCCACCCTGCGCTGCTCCCCTAACAGGGTTTGTACTTGACTTCCTCGTCACATTCAACAAGACAACTCCAAGTCTGTCACTATTTTGTTTACACATTGTATCAGGGAACGTTAATAAATCTAAGTGTACGCTACCCTTTAGTAATACATTTTGGGAAAATAAAACTTCCTATTGGAGAAAAACTTATTTTGGTATCAAAACCACACAACTCCAGGTTGATTTTTCTGTGCTTTAATGTTCTGCAGTCAAATGAAAGTGTATTTGTCTCAATCAGCACTGGGGCGCCTTCTCGCCAGCCCAACGGCGGCACCTTCCCCTTCACCCACACATCTGGCCTGTCTGCTGTCGCTAGGTAATACAAAAATAACCGCTACAAATTCTCTGTATCTGCATATAAAAACTGAGCAAAAAGTATCTCAGTAGTTATTACCTTAAAACAAAACATCTCAGGAAAATACGACACAAGTTAAACTTCTCCAGTATTTTTCTCATATAAAACACTAGTAAAATAGGCTTCTTAAAAATTAAATAGTGAGATACCAACCAAATTATATACATCCTTACAGTACGAGTGAATGAGGCAAAGTATCTGGTTCTGAGTTTCCCAGGTGGGGAGAGAGGCTGTGGCGCGTGCACGGGTGACAGGAAGGCCACATCCTCCTGATGTCGAAGTCAGTGCAGACAGGCTCACAGAGGGACAGACAGACGGGAAGGACAGAGTCACGCAGGGAAGACGAGCGTTTCCTTGTGAGGACAGAGTGAGGTCAGTGTTTGTATTGCTTGCTAATCCCGGGGCTTCTCCTGGCTCCACCCCGCTCCACGAGGCCTGGATTCTGAATGCTGCCACAGGCGTGGAGCTAATCTGAGGCCACGGGGAAGCCACGGGTGCCCCAGAGGAGACGGAGCGCAGACTCAGAGCCCTCAATCGCTGGCCTGGGTCGAGCCTGGTCTTTTGGGTCCACCAGGGCCCCAGCTGGTCTGGCTGGAGCCTGGCCTGCAGCCCCTGCTGGGTGGCCTCGCTCCAGGGGAAGCTGGGCAGCAGTGGGGTGCACAGCATCAGGACAGGTCGCTGTGTGCTGGGGGTGGTCCCCGGGCCCCGCCTGCACAGGCATCTATGTTCGGCGCCGTTTGGCGGCGCTGGGGCTGGAGGGGTTGCTGTTTGCTGTCAGGACTTTGTCCGTGACCCGGCTGCGCTTCCGCTTGTCCGCCCCTTCTTTGCAACCCGAGTCTGAGGAGTTCTTCTCTTTGTCTTTGCTAGATTTTTCTGCTGCTTTCCCCAAGCTCCCTGAAGATAAAAAAACTGAGAAACAAAATAATATGGCTGGAAACAGAATATCCAGAAATGAATTTTGTCTTCCTGTTTAGTTAAAAAAAATCTGTCCGTTCCCACGAAACCCTCTGAATCCAGAAGGCGTCCTTGTGAGCGGGAGTGCTGCACCCAGGGGCCTCGAGAGAGGCCTGTGCTCCTGAGGGCGCCCAGGACCTGCCCTACGGAGCTGTCCCTCAGCTCCACTTTCTCTTGCTAGACGGAGACGCGGCCAGCGTTTACCCTGCACCAAGATGACCTGCACCACGTCTGACCTCAACTGGACCCCGCGCCGCAGACTTTCCGTCCACCCCACTGCACCCTGCCAGGGTGGCCGTGGGTGCCACGCCCACAGGGCGCCAGGGAGGACGGGTGCCACACTCACCGTCGTCAGCCCCGCTGTGGGGGTCCACGTCTTCCTTCATCTCCTCTTTCATTTCTTCCTCAATAATCACTTTTCCTGTGGAGAAGCTGACGTTCACTGAAAGCCCACGGTGGTGGCCGACACCTGGGGACGCCGGCTGCCCGCGCGGGGCCTCACCTTCTGCCCAGCAGCTGCTCTTGAACGACGTCCTTTCCAATCCCGGAGGCTCCCGAGACCGCAGGGGTGGAGGTGGGGTCTGTGTTGGACCCTCACATCTCCCGGAGGCCACGACCTTCACCCTGACCTCCCCACCCTTTGCCCAGGTCCAGCCTTTTCTAACTCCCAAACCTGACCTTTCTAGGGCCTGGGCCTCACCTTCTCGGACCTCTTGGATGATCTCTTCCGGAAGGACGAAGTTCCTCTCTGGGTTTGGGAAAGGGAGAATCTCGGACTCATGCTGGCGTTGAGTAGAGGGTTTTGTTTTTTTAAGAAACAAAGAAGAAAATGAGGTTTCAGCAAGTCAGTGAAGCTGTGTTAAGAGCCCTTTAGGAGGAGCCGACATGGGCTCACAGCTGCACTCGGGGCTGGGGCACGTGGGCACAGGGTGAAGACCGTCCGTTCTGCAGGCAGGGCTGACCACGGGTGGAGACCCGCAGAGGGCACCACTAGTTGACTCCAGCAGCCGCAGGAGTCAGGAGAGGAGAAAGAGTCGGGGCTGCTACTCTGAGGCTGAAAGCCCTGGTGGTCCCCGCAGCTCCCTGAGTGTCACGCAGGCCACCAGGCTCCTCTGAGCCAGGCCCTGTGCCCCAGAAGTATGTCTCAGGCCTCAGAGTGATCTGTCTTCTCCAAAGACAGGCACAGTGCTCACTGATCGCTCTGCATCCTGAGTGGGGAGTGTCTGGGGACCAGGGCCCACCCCCTGGTAGGGCCCCACAACATGACGGGGCAAGCTGCTGGCCCCAGGGAGTTGGGAGGGTGGTGGCAGGGAGCAGCGCCTGACTGACGCATTCCCGACACAGGCAGGAGCGGCTGCTCTAGGGAGGACCCTGCTGAGTTTGGCAGTCAGCACAGCTGGGTCACCAGGGGCTGGCCACAGGGGCAACCTCCACACTGGGCTCAGAATGTGCTCAACGCAGGCAGCAAGCGCTGCTCACTTCCAGGACACACCTGCGTCTGGGTGGGCTTCCCTTTCCCTTGCACAGGGCTGTGTCAGCCCTGTGGCCCAGGTGGCTTCTCTGACCCCTTTCTACAGCTGCGCAAAGGGGACACCTGGGACGTGCACAGTTCAACACAAGCGCTCTCTGCCTCGGTGGCGTGCTCCAGGTCTCGCCAGGAGGGTTGGTATGGCCCTGAGACCAAGAGGGAGGCACAGACTCTCCCCTCCAGCACAGGGCCCCACCCACTTTCCAGGTGCCTCACCTTGGAGCTCCTGGACCCACCACCTCCTGCTGCCACAGGGCTCTGACCCCTGTCTCTTCCAGCCACCCCACTTACCTAGTTAATCTGCTGACCTATCAGAGGTCATAAGGTCCACTCTGAGCTCCATAAAGATGGGACTCTACTTGCCTAGTTCTCAAGAAGCTGCCAAATTTGTCTTAATGTGACTTACATGAGGTCACCCTCTGCTAAATCACTTCTGAGGCCTCCCAGAAGACGGACAATGGCCTAAGGGCCTGGACTCTGCATTCTCCCCTCCCACCACTGGTCTCGCCCATGCACCTTCCCAGGGTCTCCACACCCCAGTATCTCTCTAGAGACCCTTGCTGACCAGCCGCTCTAAAGTAGGTTCCCTGGAAAGGTGACCAGCTACCAGCACTAGGGCTGTTTTCACAACACTCTTTGGAGCCTCTTGTTAAGTGACTTGTCCTCCCAGGACGTCACGCTTCCTGAGGAAGGGTCTCATCTGTCAGTGCTACCTGCCACTCTGCCCAGCAGACCCCCAGGAGGCATGGGTGGGCACTCTGCCACCTGCTCAGGCTGACCTTCAGAGAGCAGGGTGTGGGCTGTCCCCCCACTGGCCCCCAACACTGGGGAGGGCAGGGGTCCAGCTCACCAGTGCCTGCATGTCATACATAGTGCTCAGATGGTCCCAGATGACCTTGGATGGGACCTGCCGCCCGATGTTCTGGCTGAACTTGTCCCGGATACAAATCATGTGGAAGTGTCGGTTCACACCTGTGGGAGGAGGCGCAGGATAGCACGTAAGGGGGTAAGGAAGGGGGCAGGAATGACCAGTGGTCTGCACTGGGCATCGAGCAGGCAGGGGTAGGCGAAGGGGAATCTGCCAGGGTGGAGGGAGGAGGGGACAGGGGTGTCACGTAGAGGTGTACAACGGAGCTGTTGGAGGGGACTAGGGTAGAGGTCTGGGGTGTTATAGGAAGGGGCAAGGGTGTCATGGGGGGTGTCTTGGGGGGTGTCATGGGGTATCATGGGGAAGGGGTCCATGTTGGGGGAGGTATCAGGGTGTTGTGAGAGGCAGAGATCAACCCCAGCATGCAGGACAGGCAGGGGTCAGCCTGGGGTATGGCACTGGGCACACCTGGTGTGTTGCGGGGTCTGCCCCAGTCGTGGAGCTGGGTGTCACAGAGGGTGCAGGGTCTGCCCCGGGTGCAGGAGCGGGCAGGGGTCCCAAGCACAAGGGTCCGCCCAGAGTGCGGGAGGGGCTCGGGTTCCAGGGTGCAGGGTCTGCCCCGGGTGCAGGAGCGGGCAGGGGTCCCAGGCACAAGGGTCCGCCCAGAGTGCGGGAGGGGCTCGGGTTCCAGGCTGCAGGGTCTACCCCGGGTGCAGGAGCGGGCAGGGGTTCCAGAGTGCAGGGGTCTGCCCGGGTGCGGGAGGGGGCAAGGGTCTACCCACAGTGCGGGAGGGCAGGGGTCCCAGTGGGCGAGGGTCGGCCCGGGGCGCGGAAGGGGTGGGTGCCGCAGGGGGCGGGGCGTCCCGGCGCAGGCCCCGCCCCTCCCGCCGACGGTTACCCGCCGTCCGCCCCGCCCCCACGCGCGTCCGCGGCCTGGGCGCTCACCGACGGGCTTGTGGCCGAGCATGGCGTGGAAGAGGCACACCTCTACCTCGGGGCTCCACACCACCGTCTCCTCCGCTGGGCTGGTGGCCGCCTCTCCCGGGCCCTTGTCGCCCGCGGCGCCCCCGCCGCCCACCTCGGCCTCCCCCATGGCCGCGGCCCGGCGAGCGACGAGCCCCCGGCGGGAGCAGGCGCGGCCACGGGGTCCGCGCAGGCGCAGTCGGGGGCGGGCGCGCGCTCGGCCGCGCTCGCGCTCAGGCTCAAGCGCCGGTGTCGGCGCAGGCGCATTTGAGGGTGCGGGCTCCGTCGCGCGCCCGCGGCGCCCCCTGGCGGCCGAGTCCCGCCGTGCAGCGCAGTCCGGCCGCCCGCGCCGCCGACTCCCCTCTCACCCCGCCCTCGCGGGAGCGCGCCGCCGACTCTCCCCGCCTGCTCTCGCGGGAGCGCGCCGAGGCGCTTACAGCGTTTGCAGAGCCCGCGGGCAAGAGAGCTCCGCTTAAAATAAAACGTTCTGCACCGTCAGAAATTGACGGGACGCCCAGAATGGGGGAAGGGAACATCACAAGCCGCCCAGGCACCTCGCGGTCCGGGAGTAAAGACGCAAACGGTCCATGGGAGGGGGGTCGGACGCGCGACCCTCGGGGACGCGGTGCCACCAGGACGGGGGACGCGCTCGCGCCCAGCCGTCGGGGCCCTGGCACAGCCGCGACCCGCACCCGGGACGGACAGGGGTGTAGACGGCGCCTGCTCCGACAAGCGGCGGGTCCCTGAGCGATGGGGCGGAGTCACCCGGGACCCGGCACCTGCCGAGGGGACCTGCGGTGTGCGCAGCGCGACCGTCACTGCGGCGACGGGGCCGCCTGACACCTGACGGAGGACGGACGCCGGGACGCAGGTGCGGCCCGTGCGCGCTGGGACGCTCGGCCTTGGGGACGCTCGGCCTTGGGGGACGCTCGGCCTTGGGG
>CAUYPO010124326.1:0-22425 GCA_963574435.1 Cheirogaleus major | reverse complement strand
GGAAACTCACCTTCAACATCAAACCAAATCCACAACCTCTGACACAATGAGCTACTACTACGGCAACTACTATGGTGGCCTTGGCTATGGCCTTGGTGGCTTCGGTGGCCTGGGCTATGGCTATGGTTCCATCTATGGCCTTGGAGGCTATGGTGGTTATGGGTATGGCTACTTCCGTCCCTCTTTCTATGGAAGATACTGGTCCTCTGGATTTTACTGAAAACATTGGTTATTTCTTTGAAACTCAGAATGTCTGTTCTTCATCTAATACTTTTATTTTTCAAAGACAATATCATCATGCATTTGGAACTTTTTGGATCAGTAGGCATTCATGTCTCTGATCAAGAATCTGATCATTCTGCCCATATATAGTAAATTTTCTGGAAAATAACTACACTTTATTCTTTTTTCCTTCTGTGATATTTCTGGACTGACTTTTGAATAAATAAACTTTCTTAATGAACATTAAGTATCAAGTTTTTTTCTTTTAATTACTTTGAAGAACTAGGGCTTTGTTTTAAAGTTTTCCAAAATTTTAGTAGTATTTTTGCATTAAAAGGTATTTTTCCATGGAATACATTTATTTCATATTTATGTTTACTTAGAAATGATCCTCATGGTTAACTCAAGCTTACAACATGTTTAGGTGATTTTTTAAATAGATGTTGTGTGTTTTATATGGCATCTCATAGAACCAAATAAATTCAGACATTCCTAGTACTTATGAAAATCATGTCTTCATCTAGACATGATAGTTTCAGTTTGGTGGAAAATCTATTTTCTCTTTTGTCTAATGAAGTTAAGACTATTGACACTGTAGACTTTTTGGAGCTATAGTTATCAGATAGACTTTGCTGTTTTTTTGAGCTCAGCAAGAAAGTAATGTCCTTGACTCATAGTTTATTATTGTGTGTTTCACTATCAGTTTCCTTCTTATATAATTCAAACGTGGGGAAACTTGTTGCTTCTTACCCTTAGCATGCTCCATAAAAGAAAAAAAATCTGAAAATGTATTGTATTTAGCATTCTTGGTTATCATGTTATTGTAGTATATACAAATAAATTTTTGAGACTGGACCCTATTTACTTTATACTCAATTAAAACTTAGACATTAACTCTAAGTAGTGTTTCTATTTTTTCCCCTAACTCTGATTTGAGCACTGGTTTTTGTTCCTACTTATACTTTGATCTGAACTCAATTTCAGAAATAGGTCCTTGATTTTTGCCTGCATCTTGGTTTCCTTGGGTACGAGCATCACCTTTGAGTCCTACATAAAGATGTCCCCTGATATCACTCACAATAAACTGGGTGAACTCCACGGGCCTTTGTGAGTCTCCAATGGCTCTCGCAGGTCCTGTCAACATTGTGCTTACGATAAAAATATTTTTAGTATAAAGCTTGTTGTTGGTCCTTTTGATGCTCTTATTAAATTAGGAATGCTTACAGAGCTGAATCACACAGATTCCACTGAGAAATTGAGTTTTTAATCAACCCTAAAGTAAAGCTAACCAGTGACTTTACTTGAGGGAACTCAAAATGCTTTTTAAGGCTACCTATCACTTAGAGATTCATATGAAAATATTTACGGATAAAATTACATCATTCCTGAGATTTGCTTAAAAAGGATACAATGTTCATAGGGAAGAGGGCAGGAGTATACAGGAAATATTGGCCAAAAGGCAGTAATTTCAGAACATGAGCTATGTATATGACAGTTCCCTTTACTATACCATCTATTTTTGTACTTACTTAAATGTTTTTTATAATAAAATTACAAGACAACATAATAGAACAACTAAATGTAGTCTTGTGTGGCATGGGAAATGTATAACACAAGGCTTAATGAGTAGAGAGAATCAATAAAAGTGATTTTGTAACAGAGGCTTTATCTTTGCTTTGAAAAAATGCATTTGAATTAGTTAAATAAAAGAATATTGGATTAAGAGAACAGCATGGTATTGTCAGGGGCATGAAGAAGAGAACATAGCATTTATGAAAAAATGTAGAAATTATTTTTTGAGAAGTACTGAATTATCAAAAATGATACAACTTACATGGGCTTTAACTGTCTTGTAAAGGAATTTGTTTCCTTTCTATTTGGTAGATTTTGAGGAGAAAGCACCAAAAATAAAACCCCATAAAAAAACCCTGAATTTAGAAAATCACATTGATATTTAGATATATTGCCTCCTCACCAAAAAAGAGTCTTCAGCTACATGGTCCCAGTTGGAGTGTTTGTGTGCGTGTTTGAAATTTAAAATAATAAAATAATGCAAAACTATGTAGCATAAGATTATTTTTGCAAGGCTAAACTTTAGTTAAAACAAAATAATTTATTAAATTTTATCTAATTTAATTAAAATTAGAATTTATTGTGTTCTGTTTATTTTATACTAACAAATCAAGAAAATAAAATGATATACCAGTGTTATGACTTAGCAGCTGCATACTTTGTACCATTTACATATGTTTTATTTTTGTTTAAGTTCACTTATTAGCTAATGGGCCATAATTTATGTAATATATATATTTTAATAAAATAACATTTTCATTATTTATATCTTCTGTTCCTGTTCATTATAACTATTTATTTCATGATTATTACCGATCATAATGTTATCATATATAAAAAGGAATTTAAAATGACTCAATGTCATTATCAGATATGCTAGTCACACCACTCTTACATTTCAAAGTTAAGGTATCATACAGGCAAATATTTTTTACTTTATGGTTTATAGCTATTACCTAGATATTCATTTTATTCACCACAAAACATCTCAAATTTTTCCTTCTGCAGCTGAAGAGAACATTTGTAATTAAAGTTAATAATGTTCCAAAACTGGACTTGGAGTGAAATATTTTTTATCATTAATTAAGGTAACACAACTTCTAAGGTTGCCTTATTGTGTCTTCCACTGTGAAATACAAATTTTTTGAAAATGCTTTTTGTTTTCATTGTTCTTAAAATCTTTTCACTCCAAAATTTTGGGTAAATGAATACATTTCAAATGCCACGGACTTCTGTACACTATCAAAACACATGAGAATCTTGCTCATTTTTTTTTAAAAAGCAACACTTCTTATACTCTTTACTTTTGACAGGAACTCTTTCTGTCAGCTTATACTTACTTCAAAAATTATCTTTAAACTATCAAAACAAAAAATAAAACATAGCTTGTAATGCTCCTATTTTTCTTTAGTGAAACATAAAAGTGCTATTCTTTTACCATAACACATCTTGTGTCTGTCTTTTTCTGTCCATTCCTGTTAGTAAAAACTCCATCTCAGCCCTTATCATCCTTTACTGCAATTATTGCCAAAGTATCTGATTCATCTCTGCACTCTCCAAATCTCTACATACCAGCCAACCCACACTCAAAACAAATATTTACAAATGCTCTTTTTTATAGCACTTCCCTGGCCAAAATTTATAGAATGACGATCCTTAAGCAAAAACATTTTCAACCCGTAATTGGGCCTATGTCATCTTTTCCATAGCAAGGTGAAATAATTTTCATATACTAGGTATTCAATAAAAATTTGTTTGATTGAATATTTTCACTTACCTATGATCCATTCCAGATGCAGTCTAAAATTAAAGTTTTCCTTTTTAGGAGTAACTAATTCCTGCTAAGTAAAAGTTTAGGAGTTCTAGTTTTAGCTGCGATATGGGAAGACATTAGAAGTTGTCACTCTGGTCCTTAACAATAAGACAAAGCTAGACAAACTAAAAATCCATGACTTTTCTAGGATTTAACAGAGAATTCAGTTTTCAGGGAAAACCACCATGCTAAAATCTGCAGAGATAGGGGATCCAGAGAGTCACAGGTGAGATGAGAAGGAGCCTCTGAGTCATAAACTGGTACAAACATTTAAATTAAAATTCTGACAAATTGCTGGAGGCTAAGTGTGAATTAACATAAAAGTAAAAACTCCTGGGATCCTAGTTCAAGGGAGTCCCCTATAATTTCCTGGGCTTTCTACAGGAACTTCACTGGGTTCTCATTGTAAAGATTTGAGAAAGATCCTCTTTTGCCCTGGAAGAAGTAGGGGTAGAGTCATCCTTGTGAACACACCTAGAGCCTTCTCAGTAACTGCCAAGGTCTACGCTGTAAAGAAAAATCTTTATTAGAGCTTTGTCACAGAGCCTAGGGGAAAATGAATTTTCTCACTCCAGTATCCTCCAACTTTCCTGTCTCACCAAAGGCAGGGCTAAGAGATTAAGTGTTTGCTTAATATTCACCTTCAGATCTTATGCAAAATATTTTTTCCCCCGCCCAAGGAAACCCAAAACTATGCAAAAGGGGAATTCTTGGAAAGCCACCCCAGTCCACCTACATTGTCAAAATAAGATCTCCAGGAGATATGTGTTTCAAAGGGAGGGTGATATTCTGGGTTGAATTATGTCTCCTAAAAAGATATTTTCAAGTCATGAACTTGGGTACCTATGAATATGAGCTTATTTGGAAACAGAGTCCTTGCAGATGTAATCAAGTTAAGATGAAGTAATACAGGATTAGGGTGAGCTTCACATGTGTCCTTTTAGGAGAGTGATTACACACACACACACACACACACACACACACACACACACACAAGGAGGGATGAATGTCATGATGACTGAGACAGCAGTTAGAATGGTTGGTTGCAGGTTCAAGATAAGGAATGTCAAGGATTGCTAGTATGGCTGAAGAAGTTTCTTGATTTGGAAATTCTAGCCTCTAGAACGTTGAGAGACTAGATTCTGTTGTTTAAGGTTTTCAGTTTGTATTAATTAGTTATAGCACCCCTAGGGTGCTAATATAACTAGGACTGGCTATATTGTTATAAGGCTTGAATATTTCCTGTATAGTTTGTCTTTATAAATTAGAGGATGAACTGTGGTCACAAAGGAAAAGCAAAAGAAGAAATTTTTTGAAAAATTCCACCCCTTTCTGAATAAATTCTGTCTTTAATTTTTTTGGAATTAATTTTAGTCATCCATAACTTATTGAAAGAAAAGGAGAAAGAGAAGTAGAAAAGATGATATTCAAAATAGACAAAACCTGAAGGTAAAGAAAACTAAAGAAGATGTCATTTGGCAATGACACCCATATCAGGAAATGACAGAAATAATCTACCTGTTGTAAGAGCACCTGATAATTACATTGTAACTACAGAAATATGTGAAATTGTAATCTTATGAAAACAGGAAAATGAAAATTGAAATATTTGCAAAGGAAAAATAAAACATTCCTTGCATCTTTGGCACTACACTTCATAAGAAAGAAATGGCTTAGCAGTACTATTTTTCACCGAAGACGCATTTTCAAAGAGAAGGAAGCTTCTGTGATGTGGTTTGCCACAGCCTTAACTGGGGAGTATAAAAGTCTGGTTGCAGACAGTGACATTCATTCTCCGGAACTCATCTTCAGCATCAAACCAAATCCACAACCTCTGACACAATGAGCTACTACTACGGCAACTACTATGGTGGCCTTGGCTATGGCCTTGGTGGCTTCGGTGGCCTGGGCTATGGCTATGGTTCCATCTATGGCCTTGGAGGCTACGGAGGTTATGGCTCTTGCTACTTCCGTCCCTCTTTCTATGGAAGATACTGGTCCTCCAGATTCTTCTGAAACAAATCATTTCTATTACTGATTCCTCATCTTTTAATATATATTTTCATGGATTAGTTCTTTTATTACCTTTAAAATCAGTAACAAATTTTAAGAGGACACTGAAAAAGATCTTGCAACATAGATGCGCACTTGGTTTCTTTACCAAGTTTCATCTCTTAAGCTTCTCATCCCTGAGACATTGCTGACGTGTAGCCTCTTTCCTTATGTAATCTGATAATTCTGGGCATAGTCTTTAATAAATATTTTTTACAAGCGTAAAACTTGGGTTTATTTCTTTAAATTTACCTCAACACAATGGATTTTCAAGTTTTGCAATATCTTAATACTATTTCTGTATTGAACATGATTTTCCTACAGGATTATTTACTTTATACCATGTTCGCATCTACCTGATACTCTGTGATGTTTATGATTATAACTGGTTCAACGTGACATGGATTTTGCTCAGTTCATGCTTTTGTTTGATGGGAAATTCCAAAGAACTAAATAATTTTAGATATCTTGTATTTTGATGGAGATTTTTTTAAGCACAAAATTCAAAGCTCCATGTAACACCCCTTCTATTTTGAATGTCATCATGCATTATTAAGAATCAATAGTACTGAAAGGGGGTGGGGATCATTCTTGGTGCCATCAGATATTGTTAAATTACTAATCCGTGCAAAAAGAGATAGGCAGATAGATAGATAGATGGAGATAATTGGTCTGTCCTCAGGATACTTTGGTGTTAAGGGTCTTCTTAGAAGCCAAAGGCATCATCATACATTGACTTACCCCCACTGCCTCTGTTCTAAATCAGAGTAGCTCTTTTTACTGTTTTCTAGCTGTTTGATTATTACTGTGTTCTCCTATTTAAACTGTGACAGGAATTCTTTTCTAGATCTTATCTTTGGCCTTTTGCCTTCAGCGACACACTCGTGGGTGACTTCTGCCCTGTTTTCAGCTTCCTTGGCTCTCTCATTTATCCTTGAATCTCACATGATGTTATCCCTGACCAACCTCCCACTCAACCATGCGGTGTCTTGTATTTTCATGTATTGCAATTGATTGTCAGTAGTAATTCAACAGCACCTTAAAGAAGGAAAATTGTAGTACCAGTGGTGACTCCTTTCAATAACTTAGAGAAATTAGGCATGATCATAGGAGTTACACTCACTGGTCACCCATGGAGAATTTAAGCTTTCATCCAACTAGTAGTAAGTATTTATGCACTACTGCAGTGCACATAAGAAGTGATCCTACCAGATGGAGCCTGTAGTAAATAATAAAGCTAAAAATATAACTATAATTGGTTCCATTATTTTTAATTTGTCCTTATCTTTTGTGTATTATTTTCATATTTTATACATATCAAAATAACTTCAGATAAAATAGCATGGTGTATGAATTATCTTCCAAGTTATAAAAACATGGTGTGAAAGTAGGTATAAATGAAAACTAACTGGCAACAAATTGATTGTCAGGAAAATGGGAATATTCATCTAAGGGTTCATTATGTTATGTACCTACTTCTGTGATTTTTCATGTCAAAAGTATGGAAAACTACACCAAAATTACAGTTCTATCATGAAAATATGCACTATAGGACTTTAAAAAAATGGGAAAATAGATACAACAGAGTTGATATAATCAGAGGTGAGATGATACTTCACCTGAACTTTCCCAAAAGGTTGGGATTTGAAGTAGTTGATCAAAGGCATAACAAATGAAGCCAGAAGAATATGCATTGTTTATGATGATGGAAAATAATTCATTATACTGATTTAAAAATGGGTGGAAACTAAAACTCAACATTAAATATTGGATCATTGGACTGAATATAGCTTTTGGAGAGCTTCATGTGGTAAATGATGTTCCTCCCACTCAGTATATTTGAAGAGTGTAAAGAAAACAGTTGTAAAGAAAAAAAAAGCGTTTAAAAATTTGAATAAAAATACTGTCAACAATTTTCCTGACATTTTGTAAAAATGTTACAACTCATCCTCTGTGCCTTGGTTTAGTGACTAAATTACAAAGGAAAAGGTTTTAAGAATACATATTTCAAGTAGTCAAGAACTGCCAATGTAAGTAATGAGGGCAAGAAATGCAAGATGAATTCAAGGTTTGAAAGTTAGGTGATAATAAAGAAAGCTAAACGTGCAGTAACAATAAAACAGTTAAAAGTGGAAACATGTTTCAAGGAAAATATGTATGATGAATTTTGACAATTTGCATTAATACTACTAGGTCTTGAAGTAAAACTACGATCTACAGAGATTATTTTTAAATTTATGATTCCATATAATTATTGACTATATATTTATAATAAAACATAATGTTTTATATTAAAAAAGAAAGCAACTTTGAAGGGCTGGGTTTGGCACCAAAGTATTTCATTGCCACAGAGTTTCTGATTGTTTTAAGTTGCCTTTTGATGGCTTTTCCTGTGAGTTGTCCACTTTGCCCAGAATATAAATTTTCTGGTATTTTTTTAAATAGCCTTCTTTCCAAGATGATTATAGATTGAATAGATGGCTTAACCAATAGCATTTCATTTTAATGAAAGCACTGATTATTAGAGTGTGATGCTATCTAAATTTGCCCAAAGTTAATCAACATTGGCTTAAAACATTGTCTTTAAAAAGCCAAAAAATCAGCTTTCTAATATTCCCTTTTGTCTCTGATGAACCATGCAACCACTATCAATTAGCCATAATAATGCTGCATAACAAATCACTCCAAAATTGAGAGGCTTAAAACATTACCCATTTATCATTGTTCATGGAGCTATGGGTTTGCTGGGCAGGTGTGTTACTTTCGCTTGATTCACTCATGGGTGTGTGGCCAGCTGCCCGTCAGTTATACAGGTGATTTAATATTTCCTTGGTGATGATTACTGAGGCAATTGAAATTATCCCTCATGTTTCCTACACACTTGCAGTCAGCAAGCCTAGGCATGTTCTCATAGCGATGCTGAGAAGCAAGAAATAAAATGACCATTTGTACAAGAAGATTATCAAATGCATGCAAGTGTTTTTCAATCCTCTATTCAGTAGCCCCCAACCTTTTTGGCACCAGGGACTGGTTTCATGGAAGACAATTTTTCCACAGATGGGTGTTGGGAAGGGTGGAGAGACGGAGCTCAGGAGGTGACTTGAGAGATGGGGAGCGGCTGTAAATATGGATGAAGGTTTGCTTGCTCACCCACCCGCTCAACTCCTGCTGTGTGTCCACCCCCACTTTCCTAAGTTTCATGGAAAACTATTTTTCCATAGATGGTGTGTGGGTGTGTGTGATGAGCATGGTGGAGCTCTGCTGCCCAGTCCTTAACAGGTCACGGACAGGTACCAGACCACGGCCCTTGGTTTGGGAACCACAGCTCACATTTGAGTCTCACTGACTTATTAGTCTCAAGGCTAAACCCAAAGTCAGAACAGTAGGGCACTACAAAAGCATGTTGTCTTGTTGTCCTGTTGTCACTGTTACAATAACTTTAATTTATCTTGAGTTTTACAGAAGTCTATGAACGATTTTAAAAAAGCACCTCCTTACCCCATATCACGTTTCTCTGACAGGTGTTAAAGTAGGCAATGAGTATGTCAACAGCTTGAGCATCGACATCTTGCAAGGATTTCAGACCAACCAACCACTCGACAAAGAACTTGGCAGCTTTTTATCTTGTTTTAATACAATGGTATATCCACTCTGATGGCAAACCGTCCAGCCAAATCTCCACAACACACTTTGCAAAATCGGTGGTGGTTAGCAAATTAGTTAGCTTTGGCAAGGAGCTGTGCTCGCTTGCTCGTGACAGCCTGGAAGCCAGTTTTGATACTGGCCACAGAGCATCAAGAATGACAAGTTTTGCACTGTAAGAAATAGAGTCGGGTGTCCTTTTGCAGGATTGTGTCCGGGGATTGACATGTGTGACAAGTGACGTATTACTTGATATATCTTCTCAATCAAGACATTTTCTATCTGTTTCTGTTGGAATCTTCCTTTGATTACAAGCTGGTTATTACCATCTGTAGAACCTCTTGTACCCAATTCAGCCAATAAAAATGCAAGGAGATGTCTGGGCTGACGATGTAATAGTTTACAGATATCTGTGAAGTTAACAAAAGAAGTTTTCTTGGTTCCTACTCGGATGACCTGTGGAGGTTTCATGACGAATTTCCTTTTCTCTCCAGCAACCATATCTGGATTCTTTTCCCTCATGATGTTGAACACTCGATTCAGTAACTCCTCATATGCATAGTCTCTTTCTGAGCCTGCCCAAGCAGGGCCCGTCTGGTTACTGAATGAGATACCATTGTCTTTTTTGCTGTCTTCATCTTCTTGAGCTTCATCTTTCTCTAGTATTTCATCCTCATCTGGGAACTAGTTGTCCAGCTAATTTCTTTCTATTTTTAGTAGAGACGGGGTCTCGCTCTTGCTCCTGCTGGTCTCAAACTCCTGAGCTCAAACGATCCACCTGCCTCGGCCTCTCAGAGTGTTAGGATTACAGGCATGAGCCACTATGCCTGGCCAACAATTGCCTCTTGATGGAGTCCCTTCCACTCTTCTCTGTTGAATTCTTATTACATTTTTGTGATATAGCCTTAATTTAAACCATCCGTTGAATCTTCTTTTCTTAGGGCAATCTAGACCATGGTAACTTTTCCTTCTTAAAAAACTTGCTATTTTAACTTCCTCTCACTTTGTACCTCCATATATTTAGTTTTGCATTTGTACACACAACCACATAAACACATACTAACATATACACACAGACACATACATCTTGTCAGTATAATGAAAGAGTAGGCTCTCTAGGAAGACGAAGAGATCATTTATTTATTTCTTATCATCTCCCCATCTAAAAGTAAGACAAACTATCTTTTATATAATAGGTAATTGGGTAATAATACAGAAAATGCAGTTCAATAGATGATCGTTGTCTGGAATATCTGAAATAGACTATAAGGAAAAGAATATATTTCATAAGTATATGAGGTATAGGGACACTTAATATTAATAGAAAGGGATGAAAATAAGCTTGGAATATAAATACAAATTGAAGTTTTAGAAACAATTGAATGATTCTTCTGAATGAATGCTTCATGTAAAGCGGTGAAAAGAAAATTGGGATGTATTGTAACTGGCCTTGCACATAATCTAATAGAATTTGACTTTTATGATATGCAGCTAGTTAGAATGACATTATGCAGGGTAGGCAAACAAAAGGATGGTCAAATATTTGTTGTTTACTCTGAGTAAATTCTGTTTCCTGACTCAAAATTATATAATTATGCATGATGATTTTATAATTTGTATGCTAGCTTATTGAATTTTAAAAATAAAGAAAACATGATATTAGGCACAAAATGAAACCCTATCATAAGGAAAGCAAAGGAAATATCATTCAATTTAATAAAACTCTCAAGCAATTCCACAGATGAGGTGCCTAATGCAAGGGATTTGATTATTGCATTTTAAGTGTAGAAATACATGTAGTCATTAGCTTTGGGAAGGGAGCTTATTTCTACATACAAAGACTGAATGTTAGACACAACAATCAAACAAATTCAAAGGAAAAATTGACTGCAGGCATATTTGAAGCTACTCTTAAATAATATAGGTGTGACCTTATGGTACTATTTTTCATCAGAGATTTCTTTTCAAAGCAAATGAAGCTCATGCATTGTGGTTTGTCACAACCTTTCGCTGTGAATATAAAAATTTACTGTTTTTTTAGTGTGTACAATGAACATTATTCAGGTGATGGACACACTAAAAGCCCCAACTTAAACATTATAAAAGGTATCCATGTAACGAAAAATTTGTACCTCCTTAATATTTTGAAATTAAAAAAAAATTATTGTTTTTTTTTTTGCCATCTTCATTCTCAGGATATTTAGTTTACTCTTGCACCAAATCTTCAACTTTTGATATGATGAGTTATTATAGAAACTATTACAGTGGCCTTAGCTTTCATCTTGGTGGCTTGGGCTATGGCTATGGCTCTAACCTTGGTGGCTATGGTGGTTATGTCTGTGGTTAACACCTTCTCTCTATCTATGGGAGATACTGGTCCTCTGGGTTCTACTAAAAATACTGCAGATTTCCTACGGTCTCACAGCTGCATGCTGTCATAGAAAAACTCTACTTTCCTGTTACTCATGCATTGTAAGTATCTTATTTATCTTATTTGGCTTATAGCTAGGTACTTAGCATCCCATGTCAAGAGAAACAAGCCTGAACAGTGGTTAAAGTCTATAAGACAGATTTTATTTAGTACTACTACAGTAGGAGGAAAATAATTCAGAGAACTGAATTTAATTCTGTTCCCTGAAGAGGTGATTGAGCATTTTAGAGGGAGAATGAGTGAGTCAGAAGGAAGAGGGAGGCAGAGGGGCTCAAACAGAGTTAGGGCAGTAAAAATTACAAAATACGGCAATGGGGCTTGGTCAATCTCATCAATTAGGCCATCTGAGTTTGTTCCTTGACACTTACCTGGAGGAGAAACAAACTTCTCATATCATCAGGATAGGAGTTAGTTTTGTAAATTGGAGCAAGACACCCAATGAATTAGGCCTTTACTTTTGTACAGAATCTGGGAGGCAAGAGAGCAAGAACTAACTCCCTGAAGTTTGCATTCCAAGGTCCTTCAGGAGGCAGTTCTGTGTTGTAGAAGATACATCTCTGTGGGCCAGAGAAGGAATTTATGATTGTAATTTTTTTAAGTAAATGCTTTAAAGAAAAGGGAGGTCAGGGGCTCATTGTCATGTTTTGGTTAAACCAGATAGTAAATTCATTTGACCACATTGAGCTTTCTCAGGAAGTCATTTAAGGGAAGGAGGACTTAAAGAACTACAACTCATTTAAGGAGAGCTGCAGATCTTACAGGCCAAGGTCAAGGCTTAAATCAGAAAAGAGCTCGGAGAAGCTTGAATAGAATTTGGCCAAGGAGAGAGTCTTTGACGCCAGCAAGCCTAAGATGAAGAATGAGTGCTTCATTTTAAAGGTGCAGAAAAAGCACTTGAGAAAATTCAGCATGTTGAAGGTTTTCATGGTAGAAACTCTGAACAAACCAGGTGTAGAAGGAAGATAGCTTAAAATTATAAAAGCTATATATGACAACCCCACAGCCAACCTCAGGTTTAATGGGGAAAAGCTGAAAACATTCCTTCAAGAACTGGAAGAAGTCAAGGTTGCCCAGTGTCACCACTTCTATTCAACATAGTGCTAGAAGTCCTAGCCAGAGAAATCAGGCAAGAAAAAGAAATAAAAGGCATTCACATCAGGAAAGAGGAGGTCAAACTATTGCTTTTCGCTGATGGTATGGTCTTGTATCTAGAAAACTCCAAAGACTCCACTAAGATACTCCTTGATGAATTTATTTATCAATTTATTTATCAATTCAGCAAGGTCTCAGTTTACAAAATCAATGTATATATTAATAAATTAGTAGCATTTCTATATAGCAATAACAATCAAGCTGAGAGTCAAATCAAAGACTCAATACCATTTACAATAGCCATAAAGAAAATAAAATACCTAGGAATATGCTTAACCAAGGAGGTAAAAGATCATGACAAGGAGAATTACAAAACACAAAGGAAAGTAATTGCAGAGGACACAAACAAATGGAAAAACATATCTTGCTCATGGATCACTAGAATCAGCATTGTTAAAACGTCCAGACTACTCAAAGTGATTTACAGATTCAGTGCAATCTCCATCAAAAGATCAAAATCATATATCACAGATCTAGAAAAATTAATTCTGTAGTTTATTTGAAATCAGAAAAGAGTTCCAATAGCCAAAGAAATCTTAAGCAAAAAGAATAAATCTGGAGATATCATATTGCCAGACTTCAAACTACTAGGCTATAGTAACCAAAACAGATGGTATTGGTACAAAAGTAGAGAAATAGACCAATGGAACAGAATAGAGAACCCAGACATAAAACCATCTACCTATAGCCTCCTGAATGAATTCTAGTGCAAATAGTAGTAGTAGGACCTCATGTCTCAAATTTCTTCATGAATTGCACTATCAGTAAAATGTTCTATCTTACCATGATTGTCTAACTGTTCTTAAACACAAGATTTTTAGTGTGTGGTCTCTGTTAATTAATTAACAGAAGTCCCTAGCTCACATAGCAAAAAGTTTTTCATTTTTATTAATCCTTTTAAGTGAAACCTTTGCCATAATGGGCTTTAAATTACAATGCCATTTAAAACGTTTTCATTAACGTTTGTTTTCGTATTTTATATGTTTTATCATTGTTCTATAGAACTCCTATAGAACTCCTTTAACTTGAATTTAAAGAATTCAAGTTAAAATTAACTGGAAAAAATATATTCTTGTTCTTCATATATATTTCTTAAGTGTCTCAATATTTCTTCATCACTATTTTCTTTCTCTTGAATAGCTTATCTTCTTGTCAATATCTACTGATTTTTTGTACCTCTCAAAACATAGTTAAAATTCAGTTTCCTTAAGGGACTCTAATTAAGCATTTTATTTATTACAAGTGACATATGCTTCTTTATACTTGGATATGTTTCTATTTATACTTCTATCATGATACATATACATGTTGCCATCTATTAAAATAAATTTTATTCTTCATTTATTTCTCTCTATATAGAATAAAATGTGTTCAGGCAGGACCATATTTCAGTTCTTTTTGTATTTTACTCAATTTAGTAGACATTTATTATATTTTGATTGCATTCTAGAGACAATGATAACTATTGAGAATACTAAGATGAAAAAGCTGAAATCCATTCCTTTGAAGAAGCTTATGTATTATGCCATTTTTTGAGGAGAGAAAATACATAGCTGAATAGTTAGTTTTAATATGATAATTCTCAAACTTAACTTTGTGTGTAATTCTTTACAGATTTGAAGTCTCACTTAAATATTGAAAGGTGTATTTTAACTTTGGCAAATAAGAAAGATGAAGAAAACGAATGTGCTTAGAGGCATGAGAGATGATGTCCCAGCATGAGCAATGCAAATTATTCTGTGGTATAGTACTGTGGCATAGTATATCTTGCCTAATCAAAAACTGCACCATAAAATTAAAAAATTGGAGAATGACAATATAAAGGCTTCCACAATCTGACACCAATGCACCATCCATGATAGTTCCACAAAGGTTAAAAACACAATTCTTATAAAAAGAGTTATTATGTGCAAAATTTCATTTAATGCTCTAAGTAGGGAACTAGTAGGATGACAAACCTGGTTCAGAGGAAAATGTGAGAAACCAGGATATTCCTTATTAAATAAAAGAAATGCTGAGATGTCTAAGTTGGCCAAAAAATGGATTAATTTGTAAATGTGCAATAAACAATAATCTTTGCAGTTTTCTATTCTCATGAAAAGGACATCGTCACACTTCTTTTGTGTTGTAACTGAAAAATGCTGGAACCAAATCTGTTGTACAAATGAAGTCTTATTCCCCTAAAGAGTCAGATGACCTTCAGGTGGGCTTCTGAGAAAATGTGCTTAGCAGATACTAAAAGGTGACATACGGGACTTCCAGTTTCAGCTTTGGCATATAAAGAGATTGGAAGTCATCATGACTTTTCTTTAAACAAGAAAAATCTGGAAAACTGAAAATTAAACAATTTTGTTGGATGCATCAGAAAACTAAGGTTACTGGGAAAACTACCACCCCAAAGCTGGAAAGACATACACATCCAGAAAGATACAGCTTCTGGAATACGCTTACCTGGAGTGGAAGCTTCTTTAATCATAAACCGGTAAAAACATTGCAAAGTATTTTTAAGTGTCTTGAAGACAAGAAAAAACACATTCTAAATAGATAAAGCAAATACAGGAATCAGAATCAAATAAAGTATAAATGCAAATAAATACCGGGCATGAAATTTAAAATAACTACGATTAATATGTTTATGGCTCTAATGGTAAGAGTAGATGCAAGATAACAACAGGTGAGTGACATCAGCAGAAAGATGGAAACTCTAAGACAGAATCAAAAAGGTCATTTTTTCTTTTTATAAAATATGTTACATTTTTATTTACTCTTCCTGAAAGATTTAACATGTTTGTAGTCATGTTTATAGGGAGTTTCCTTGTTTGACCCTTTCAGATATGAGTTACTTCTAGGATGACCAAACAACCCAGTTGACTCAGGACTAGGGATTTTTCCAGCACTTGATATATTCAGTGCTCAAACTGGCACAGACCCACATATATATATATATGCACGTATATATATGCACATACATGTAAACACATATATGTGTATAGCAATAGAGGGAGGTTAAGAGAAAGAGAGGAAAGAAGGAAGGAAAGAGGAAGGACAAAGGGAAGAAGAAAGGAATATATTTTAGTAAATAACCTATAAATGAAATAAAAAATTAAATATAATTTTTGCTTTAAAAACCAAATGAGACTTATGATAAAATTATAAGATTTTTTTGGCCTTGTAAATGTAAAAAATATTGGTAAAAGCATTTTATTTACTTTTTTATTACTTTTTTCTTTTTGAGATAAGAAATTGAAGTAGTATTGACAGATTATAAAAAAAGGTACTATTTCTTGCTCTTATCTGAACACAGATCATAAATGTTAAATTGATTTTTAATATTAAATATGTTGATTACATACTATTATAAAATTTGAAGCTCAAAAAAATTCTGAACACTCAAATACTTTTACCAAAAAGATTATAACCTGATTTAGGAAATAAAGCTAAGATGGAACCTGAAATATTTTATAAAATTTGAATGGCATAAAACTTTATTAAAAAATAGGTTTGTTTCATGGTTAGGACAAAATGAGACCATGGATACTGACAACTGACTTGTCTTTTTTTTTCTGTCTTTTTTCATGACTTTATCTGCTGCCTTGTCTTGGTTTATAAGCAAAACCTGGAAAAGCTACAAAAACAAGTGTTTTGTGGTTTATCTAGAAATAATATGGAAAATATTGGTATTATTTTTGATGAAGAAAATAAATTTTGTATAGTTTATTTCAATTCAAATAAAATGTGAATTTTGTTTAAAAAATGTTTGTTACTAAACCATAGTCCTCATGTTTAATGAATCATAACTTTATATGGTATTTCTACTTTGATGACTAATAGATCTCAGAGGTGTCCTGGACATTGGAAAGATATTATGGAAATAATACACATCATTTGATTTGGTGAAAAATAAATGGCCAAGGAAATAGAATGAATTGGGAGATACACTTCAGGTAATGTAAACAAATCATAAGGCTGTCTGATGTCTGGAAGCCTGGCTTAGAATTTAGAATTGCCTTGGAGGATTAAGTCATGGTTGGCTTTGCAGAGTCCATCAAATCTTCTCATTATGAGCAGAAAAGGTTTTGTGGAAAGCAAGCTCTGTTGGAAAATCAAATTAAAAATTTAAGCTTCCATAATTAGATCTCTTCTAATTAAGAAAACAATAGTTTAATTGGATATCTATAGTAGAACAATCTTTATTTTGAATAAACTTAAAGTAAATCAGCATGGTTTGCCACATCTACCACTGAGGAAGTATATAAGCCTCTCTGCAGGTGTTAGTTCATACGCAGAGGACATTAGAAAACCTTCAACCAAACTCGCAAGTCTTGATACTATGAGCTACTATGGAGGCCTGGGCTTTAATAAGAGTGGCCTGGACTCTGGTACTGGCTGTGATTGAGGAAGGTTCCAAGATTTAGGCAACGGCTTTGCCTAGAACTATGAAGGTTTTGGCTCTTGCTCTGGCTTCCAGAGATGTGAATTTGACTTCAGCTGAAAAATCTCTTTATGTTTCTGGATGCTAGAAACAGCTCAGCTTTTAGGCCTTTTACTCCAAAGGGCTTTCTAATATGTTATTCTTGGATTCTATAAAAAACCTTCATAACCCTGGTGGGAAGTTCCATAAGAACTAGGAGTGTCAAAAGCTGCAGTGGCTATAGAATGAACAGGAAGATTATAAATTCTATAGTTGAAATTGGGATTTATCTGCAAACCATTCAATTACTAATATGTTGTCATTGCTTCCATTTCTACAATGGTATTTCAATAAAGTGGGTTTTCTTTGGTGAAATTAAAAATTCTCCCTCTCTCCACTGATTAAAAATAAAAAAATAAATATATATCCAATAGGAAAAATAAATTTCCTATCTGAGGCAGGATTTTTTTTTCCCCAAGATTACTTGCTTGACCATGACCTTTTCTAGTGACTGAGGCAAGATATTTCAAGGAATATTCAGACTCTGCTCATTCAGTAGTATTTAATTTTTTAAAAGAGCTACAGATTAAGAGTGCTAAACATTTAACATGCTTGGAAAAGAAGTAATAGTAATATTGACTCTCCCCTATAAATGTAGTTTAGGTTTCAAATGGCTTTTTTTTTCCCAGTGTGAAATTAGGGCAAATGGAAAAATTGTGGCACTAAAAGAGTTCCATTTTTGGTTCATTCATAGTAAATTTAGGGAAACATTTTAAAGGGAAATTTTGTTCCTTAGTAAGTTAGAAGCTTGAAAACTAGGAAAGAAGACACCAGCTGTTGAGTTTGAATTAAGGTATATTATTCTAAGAATGTCAGAGAAGGGAAGTTTGGGTTTTCCAAAGTGGAGCTTTAATGAACTTCTAGGTGAAAAGCAGAACTTCTTTGCTCTCTGAGTGCCAAATATACTGCTATGGTGTATAAACTTGTGTACAGTAGTTCCTCCTTATCAGTGGTTTCACTTTCTGCAGTTTCAGTTACCTGAAGTCAACTGTGGTAGGAAAATATTAAATGGAAAATCCAGAAATAAGCAATTTGTAAGTTTTAAACTGCACACCATTCTCAGCAGTGTGATGAAATTTTGAGCCATAGCCCTCCATCCTGCAAGACATATACTCTTTCTTTGTTCAGCATATCCACACTGTAGACACCACCTGCCCCTGAGTCACTTAGTAGCCTCAGTTGCCAGTTAACTGTGGTGGCGCTGCAGTACTTGTGCTCAAGTCACCCTTATTATACTTCATAATGGCCCCAAAGTACAAGAGGAGTGATGCTGGCATATTGTTATAATTGCTCAATTGTTTTATTAGTTATTGTTATTAACCTTTTACCATGCCTAATTTATAAATTAAACCTCATCATAGGTATGTATGCATAGGAAAAAACAGTATATAGAGAGTTCTGTACTATCTGTGGCTTCACTCATCCACTTGGAACATTCCTCTGTGGATAAGGACGGGGCGGCTACTGTATATAATCAAATCAAGGGAAGGGGCATTCATTCACTCAGCAAAATTTATTGAACACATACTTTATGTGATGGGCATTCTATGGATAAAAAGACAAATCCAACATAGACTCTGCTAGATCTACTTATCTGGTGCTTACATTTAAATAGTAAATGCTGACCTGTCTTCAAATGCCCACAATAAAACATGATCTAATCAACAACAGAAGAAAAGGCAGAGAAAAATGAGTTTGAAATGGGTGTTAAAATGGAGCTGAAGAACTTTTTACTAAAAGCAAAATAATATCATTCATGCGGTGAGCACAAAATATCCCAATACACAAATTCCGGATTACCAGCAGCTTGGTGTTCTTGCCATCTGCTTTGTGAGACATGTTTAAGATATCCCATCAGAAAAGAAAAATGATTTAAAAGCTTGGTATCATGAAGCACTTGAAGACATTAAAAATATAAAGTGTTAATATGTACTCAAGATAAGTATGTTGTAAACAGAACTAAAACCTAAGAGCACTAATTAGGAAGTCATTGATTGATCCACTAAAACAAACCTGGTTTTAGTAATGCGAGGCCCCCCTCCTTACAAAAGGAGAAAACAAATCGCTGAGATTTTGCCATGCATTAGTTGGTATACATGTTATATAGAGAGTGCTTAAGACTCGTCACACTATCATGTCACTATCATTTAAAGATGTTTAAATATCTTTCAACATCAAACTTCAACTCTACACCATGAGCTATTGTGGCACCTACCTTGGAGGCCTGGGCTTTGGCATCAGTGACGTTAGCGGCCAGTGTATTGTTGTGTTTGTGGATGTCGCAGCTTTTGTAGACCAGGGTAAGGATGTGACTATGGTTAAGGTGATTAGGGATACAATTCTGCCACCCATTTGTTGTGGAATATACTGGACCTCTGGTTTCTGCTAAGGTTTGGGACATAAGATTCTTGGGAAAATGATGCAATAGCAAAACCCAATTCTTCAATTGTTTCACCCCACAGATATATCTCCTGCTCATAGCAAGCAAGGAAGAAGAATTAAAGGTTTTACAAGCTTGTTGGCATAAGATGTAAGGCTGTCTTTTTATAATATGTATAGCTGTTTAATAGCAATTTGGAATTATTCTATAAATATTGGATATTTTACCACAATAGTTATTTCTCCTTTGACTCTCAATTTTTCACCTGAAATTTCAGTGGTGTATTTTACATTGGGAAATATCTTTTTACTCATTTTCCAATAAATGTGCTCAATATAACGTTGCAATGTGGTCTTAACTGTATTCATCTATCTTATAAGTGTTCCCTGTTTTCTGATATTTGAAATGAAGGCAACTGTTTTTCTTCCTGAGGATACCCGTTATTGCTATTATTAAATCAATGAAAAACAAATACCATAGATTATGTCTGAGGGATAGATGTAGCTAGTTCTTCCCAGTTGCTATTCTTCTTCCCTGTTCTGTATTTGTGAGTCAGAATTCAGATTTCCAGTCCCAAGAAGACTTATCAGTCATCACTGAAAGTAGTTATTACACAGTAAATATGATTTATATGACTTTTTGAGTTCACAATCAGAATTTATATTGGTTCATAATCAGATTTAATTCATAAATTAATATACTTTAATTTATGGCAATGATTTGGAGTGATTAAAATTTCCTGATTCGATTATGAGTAGTCTTGATCACAACTTTTATTTGGCCACGTGGCCTCTGGTTACATCCATATTATTTTGTATCCCTGAAGGAAAATTTATACAAAGAAGCTGTGTGAAGCTTCATGTTGCATCACTAAACCAAAGAGCCTATTAATACCATTACATAGTCCCTGTTATTTATTCTCTTTTGACTAGCTGCCTTATGAGTTACTCGCAGGGTGAAGATGCTATAATTTGCTCATAAGCCAGAGTTTTGGGGAACTGTTTTTTTCCCCCCACAATCTTTGTTATTCTCACTTTTTAAAAATTGCTTTAAATTAAGCATGTTAACAGAATATATTGCAGTATGACATTATGTACTAAAACCATGGATTTACTCTCTTGGGTATTTAACATAAGGCCATAATTCCAATTCAGGCATTACATTAGAAATTGAATTTACAATTGCACTAATATATGTTAGAAACACTTTAAAATAAACCTGATGGGAAATTTTACATAAATCCCAATTAATCTAAATCATAGTTCATTGAGTAAGAGAAACATGACTTTTTATTCTTCATTTTAGCACTTCTAGTAGGTGGGTAGTGTTATCTAATTATGGTTTTAATTTTCATTTCCTTGATAACTCTGATAACTAATGATATTGATCACTTTTTACTTATTCTTGGACATTTGTATATCTTGTTTTCAATGTGCCCGAGTCTTTTGGATGTTTTTCTTTTGATATTGAGTTGTAGGAGATTTTTACATATATCTATATCTGTACCGATTTATATATCCATACTTTTTATTCTCCCTGTCTTTGGTTTGTTGTTGATGAAATCACTTTAACAATGTTTTATAATCAATACCTTTAGTGTCCTAAAAAATATTCCAAAAGCTTTAGAATTTTAGTTATTATGCTTAAGCTTATAATAGATTTTGAATTCACTTTTTTATATAGTATGAAGTATTAAATTTAATCTTTTTTCTTGTTCCTTCTGAATAATCTATTGTTTCAGCAACAGACTTTGATAAAGTCTTTATTTGCTTCAGAATCATTACAGGAAAAGCAGTCTAATTCTAGACTCCTTAATTTTTTCCATTGATCTATTTGCATATCCTCACATCAATATCACACTCTCTTGATTATTCTAGTTTCATAAGTCTCGAAGTCAGTTAATATAAGTAGTCAAACTTTATCTTTTTAAAGTTTTCATTGGATATTCTCTGTGTTTTGGATTTCCTCACACATTTTAGAATATTTTTTAAATATGTACATCATACAGGCATTTTGATTAAGATTTTATTTAATATATAATTTTGGGAATATTCAGCTGTTGTCAATACATAAACATGGTATATCCTCATTTTAATGGTCTTTATTATAATCTCTTACAACATTAACTTGTAATTCCTCCTTCTCCTCCCCCTTCTCCTCCCCCCTCTTTTTTTCTGAAACTTGGAAATGGCTTCTTTAAGGAGGTAATAGGTAACATTTTAAATGTTATCTTTTTGAAAACATTAAGAAAAAGTCTAAGCTATACAAAACATGAGGGACACTGTCAATGAGATTAGTTTCATGTCAGCCTCAAACTGCAAAGCAGTCAAGTAAAATTTGTTTGTGTTTCAACATTTCTAAATATCTGACATTTAAGTGGTTACAATTTTGAATGACGCATGGACTTAAGAACAACATTTTGGCCCTGCTTGCCTCAAGTGATAAGGGGCAGTTATGAATGTGGAAAAACGCGGAAAGTATATGCAGCAAAGAGGTACCATCTTTTTTTTTTTTTTTTATTTTTTTATTTTTTTTTTTATTTTTTTTTATTTTTTTATTTTTTAATTTCATCATATAATGGGGGTACATATATTGTTAGGAATACATACGTTGCCCCTACCACTCCACCCCCCCATGTGCCAGAGCTTCATAACAATTCTTAAATAAACCAAGTTAGAAAGTTAGAATTC
>CAUYPO010124325.1:0-14084 GCA_963574435.1 Cheirogaleus major | reverse complement strand
ACAGGTGGCTGCCCGAGCTGGGGTCAGAGAAGGACTCCTGTCCTTCCTGGAAGTCAGTGGGAACCCCAAAATGAGTCCCTGCGGGGTGCCCGAAATGCTGGCAGAGGGGGAAGGGATAGAGAGCTGCCGGTTCTTTCTCCCCAGGTCCTGGCAGACGGATAGCAAAGTCCCTCGCAGACGTGGTCACCTAGAGATCGCCTGCAAAGAGAAAGTGGGGGGGTTGGGTCAGTCCTAACTGGACCCCTGCGGCTGGGGTGGGGGTGGGGAAACCGAGACGTGGAAAATCCCAGGGACTTCTCCGCCTCTTTGCTCCTGCACCATTTAACCCCAAGCATCCAGTTACCGCCCTGGCCCAGCTCTAGAGAAAGGATAAAGAGAGCAGGGATCCAAGATTCAAGAGTTGACCCGGGAGCTTTGGGGGTGGGGGTAGGTAGACAGGATGAGGGTGAACGGTGGTGTCTTCCAGCCCAGGGCTGCCCGCTGAAATCTCAGACTGGCAGCCTAGGAAGAGCAAGTAGTCACCTGCGGGTCCAGTGGGAATAGGCCCTTGTCAAGGACAAGAAGAAAAATTTAAAAAGGAAGAACAGTAGAGTCCCAAATTGGCACTCCCATTTCACACCCCGCGCAGCCCGAGGGCCCCTGGGAGCAAGCACCAGCACAAACTTGGTTCTCCGCTCTAAAGCGTCGCGGAGCTCCCAGGGCCCGAGCAGCCAGCGCGGGGTGCAGAGGTGCATGAGCTGCGGCATCCCCCGCCAGAGGCCGCCTCGCTCCCCTCCCCCAGCTTCCCGGTGCCGGCTCGGGGCGGGGCGGGGCGGGGGGCGCCGCAGGGATCGCTCCCGGACCCGGCTGGCTGCCGCTACTCTTGCCGCCACAGGCGCTGTCGAGGAATCGGCCAGAGCGCGCAGCCCTCGCGGGGACTTGGAGCCCAGGCCGGGGCCAAGCGGGCGGCAGCGAGTGCTGAGGGACGCGCAAATAATGAACACTGAGCCCTTACCTCGGCCGCGGCCGCCGCCTCCGCACCAGGCAGCCTCCCCAGCGGACATGGGGCGGGGGGACCGGGAGCGGCCCAGGAGAGGAGGGGTGTCTGCCCGAGTTTCCCCTGTTGACGTTTAATTTGGGAACGAGATGCCAGGGGATGCGACCGGCCCTGCGCTCGACGGCAGGGGCCGGAGTTCTCTGCGCAGAGGACAGACAAAAGCCCCGGGGATCATTGCCTCAACACCCACCCCCAGGCTCCGACGCCCTCTCCGGGCTCGGACTCCCCGACACACCCCACCCCAGAGCAGCTGCCGGGTTCCCCTCTGGCTGCGACCTAAGAGATGGGAAGGAGAGAGGGAGGGAGGAAGGAGCGAGGGCGGGAGGCAGGTCGGTGGGGAGGAGCGGGAGATCAGGTTATTAGGATTATTAATTTGAATGGCAGTTTGGGGGGGGGGAGAAACTCCGGAGAATTCCCGACGCCGAGAAGGAAGCGGAGACAGCAGGCTGTAACGCCCGGCGGCGGCGCACAGCTGCGGCTCCGACCCTCTCCCCCAGCGCTCCAAACTGCGGAAGCCCAGGCCGCCCGCCGCTCGCCTGCGCACGCGGCCGCGCCCCGCCGCCCTCCCCAGCGACTCTCCTCCGGGCGGAGCCTTCGGGCTCCCAGCTCCGGTACCTGCCGCGGGCGCCCGAGCTGCGGGCGCTGGGGATCCTGAGGCTGTGCGCCCGGGGCCCCGGCGCGCGCTGTCCGCGGCCCACGCAGCGCCGGTGGCTGCGGGCGAGAGGGCTCATGCTTCCGGGGAAGCCCAAGGCACGCGAGCCGTGGCGGCGGCGAGACTTGGCAAGAGTTAAACCTCTGTCCGGCCTCCGTGTTTTGAGAACTCCTGGATGCTAAGGCCTTTCCCATCTTTCTGGTCTAGGAAATGGAGAATCCTTCCTACTGAGCCCCTAGAGTATGCACTCAACTCTACCAGGCCATTTCCCATGTATGACCCTCCCTCAGCAGGAGGTCATTGGCATCCCCATGCTACAGAGTGGGAAACCAAGGGTTAGAGGCTCCCAAAGCTGACTCTTCTAAAACTAGAAAGTTGGTTGCAGAGAACTCAACCCCAGCCACACAACTCTGCTTTCTATCACATCAGCTGCAGAGAAGTGAGTGGCTGCCTTCCAGGGGAGCTGGATTGAGCAGCTGGGACTCCATTTGTACCCCAGTTTGTAACATCAGCGAGGCAGGGGCTTTCCAAAGCACTGCACATAGCTCTGCAAACAGTTTGGTTTTACAACTCTCATTCACGTTGTTAACTCCCTCTCAGTCCTTCAAGATTAGATAAAAAGGAATAAAGTTTCACTACTATCAGAGAAGCCAACCTTTAATCAGCATTATAAAGATTAGATTTTTCATTATTCAGTTGTTTGCATGGCAAATAGGCTGACCCATGACCTTTAGTCTAATGGCATGAAACCTGTGCCCGGTTTGAAAATAGGCTGCATTATTTACTGATCCAATCTAATTAGCTTCACACTTCCAGACCAGCTTTAGATCAATGAGATGCATTGTGTGTTCTCCAGCATGAGTAAGGAGACCTTCTGCCCAAGACGGCTCTGTTTAGAGGTTGACTTTTGAAGGGGTTTCCAAACCATCATCTTAATGGGCACAGTAGGATGATAGAGGAGATTCCCCCAAATTTATTTGATTTTTAAAGAGAACACGGTGAATGTTTCTGGTTATGAAATTCTAAAATGTCAGTCCTAGCAAGGAAGGGACCAGAGAAATCATGTTGCAGAACTCTGTTGTTTTAGAAATCAGGAAACAAAAACCTCCGAGTGCAGTGGCTGATTGGCAGAGCTGGAGGAGATGTCTGGGATCCCGGGGCGGACTCCATGCTGGACTCTGCGCACTGGGGATGCTGTGATGACAGGGGCAAGATGGGGTGCTGGCAGGGAGGCAAGCAGCCGTGTTGTTTGGCGTTCACCCATTCATGCATTCACTTATTCACTCATTGATTCATTCATTTGTTCATTCAATGGTGTGTATTGAGCACCTACTGTGTGCCAGGCACAGCCTATCTAGGCATTATGGACCCAGAGCTGACAAGGCAGAGAAAGTCCCTGCCCTCCTGGCCTTTACACACAAGTGGGGCATCAGACACTAAACAACTACATACTTAAATTGATGTTTGGTACTATTATGGAAAACTCTAGAAAGTGGTGTAATGTGGTAGAAGAGGCGATACCAGGAAATTCTAACCTAATCGGACAAGTGACAGTTACCTGGGCATGCATGGATATGGGGTGGGGGTGGAGTGGTCAGGAGGAGTGGCAGCAGAAAAGGTGGGCTGGAAGGAGCTTGTGTTCGAGGGTTTGGGAAACCAGTGTGGCTGGAACCCACAGTCATGGGATGGGCAAGGCCTGCCTTGTGGACAAGTTTAGGGATGTGGGATTATAGCCTAAGAGCAGTGGAATACACTGATGGTTTCTCAATTTGAGCAGGGGCTTGGGGGATGCTCAGGTTAGTTCTTTACAAAGGTCTTTCTGGCAGCCACAGGGAGTTGGGCTGTCAGGGCTGGGGAGGGTGGTGACAAAGTGGAAACAGGGAGACCTGATTTGGTCCGAGTGGGGGATGCTGGAGGCTTAGACCAGGGTGAAGCTACTACCAGTGAAGTACTGGTAAGGTGATCCAAGGATCACAAGAAATAAGCCCAGCTGAGTCCTTAGCACACACAGTGCCTGGCCATGGTTGACACAAGACTGTGTATCTACTGTCATAACCAAGCCCGTGCCACCCTCAGATCCTCAGACCACACTGGACAGGTGAGCATCACCCTCTTTCCAAACTCTCCAGGCTGCACTTCGAAGGAAGCGTGTACAGCAGGCAGCACGTGGACTTTGGCTTCAGAGATGTGGCAAGGTTGCAGTTCTGATGACTTAGCTGTGACCATGGGCACATTGTATAACCAAGCTGAGCCACAATTCCTTTTTTCATAAGGAGCGATTTGAATCTCTCTTTGCAGGCCGAGTGCAACAATGAAATAAGATGCTGTAAAGTCAGGCACCGTGGAGCTGTCCACTAAATCTTAGTCCTCTGCCTCACGCCGTTGGCAGCACACACCCCTCTCCCCATCGCTTCGCAGGCTGAGGAGTCTCTGACTCTTTTAACTCAGTTCCCTCCTTTTGTCCTGAGCTCCACGGAAATAAACGTTTTGCTCTCCGTGTCCTATCATGACTCACCTGAGTCCATTATGTTGAGTTATGTTACTGGACAGAGCAAAGATTGTCTTGCGACAGATGGGATAAGCATTTTCCTGTTCCAGTTGTCCCGCCCTGTCTACCCGCCCCGTGCTCCCTACCTCCCTTCTCTGCCAGAGACTGGCTGGCCCCTGGGCTGCTCCTTCCTGCTCAGACCGCTTCCCAGCACACCTACCTCTCACAACTTAGACTCGGTCCTACCTTTTCTAAGAAATCTTTGATATCTACCAAGAAATCTTGTGGATAAGGGACTGTGCTTTATAAATGGGGAAACTAAGCTTAAAACCCTTGATATCCATAATCAGGTCCAAATCCTTCAGCAGAATATACAACAGCCTTCACCACTTGGCCTCACCATCTTTTTCTAGTTTATATTAAGCAAGAAGTAGCAGGGGGGAACATTGTCAATTAATCATACTGCTTTTCCCATTCTGAGGCCCAGATACAGCCTCAGAATCCTTCTCAACACAGCACTACAAGGTTCAGTGGAAGCTGAGCTCTCTGTGCTGCACTAGCCCTTGAGGCACATTGGAGACTCTGTCTCTCAGGCGACAGGTTTCTTTGCACCTGGGCATGGGATCAGGACACACAATAGAAAAGCTCCAGTGTCGTTGCTGACCACAGATCCAAAGGGACCCAGGCTCTCGGATGAGGACTCCACCGCCAGCCTCAGTGATGACACCAGCTGTCAAGTGCAGGACCTTTTGCCCTCTCTGCTTTCTGCCACCCTGGCCCACTCCCTGCAGAACACTGCTGGCCTGCAGATTTCCGGGTTCAAGGTCCGGTGGCACTGAGAGTGGATGTGCTGACTTGCATCTTTGGCACCAGGCTGGGTTCCTTCTGCTGTGTCACCAATTTCCCTGTCTTTATGCCCTCTGGCCCTGTGCACTGGCTCCACTGACAACAGAGACAGAGCAAAGTCCTCCTTTCCTCAGTGACACCCTAGGCCAGGCCCTTTGCCTGCCTCACCCCAGGAATGTGCAGTGCTCAGAGCTCCACCTGGGCCAGCCCACAGGGGTCCCGGCTCCCCCCTTGCTGCCGGCTGTGTGGCCCTGGGCCTTTACTGAACAATTCTGAACTCCAGCTTCTGCCTCTCTGACCTGGAACTGCAGCAGTAGATCCCACCTCATGGCTGGCCTCGGGGACGTGTGCACGAACTCTTGACCAGACTGAGGGATCTCTAGAGAGCGGTGAAGCATTACTTGGGGTGTGTCTGTGAGGGTGCTTCCTGAGGGGACTGGCGTGTGAGTCCGTGGATCGAGTGGGGAGCATCCTCCTCCCAGGTAGGCAGGCACCACCCGATCAGCTGGGGCCCGGATAAAAATAAAAGGCAGAAAAAAGATGATTTCCTCTCTCCCTCCTGGAGCTGGGACGCTCTTCTCCTGCCCTTGGATGTCAGGACTCCAGGCTCTCCAGCCGTGGGACTCCAGGACTTGCCCCAGAGCCCCCCAACTCTAGGTTCTCAGGTCTTTGGCCTCAGACTGAGAATCACACTTTCAGCTTCCCTGGTTCTGAGGCTTCTGAACTTGGACTGAAGCACGCTACCAGCATCCCCAGGCCTGCAGACAGCCTGTCACGGTACTTCGTGCCTCCATAGTCGAGGGACCCAATTCCGCTAGCAAGTCCCCTCTCATCTGTCTGTCTGTCTGCACATCTCCTACTGGTTCTGCCCCTCTGGACAACCCTCGCCACTACCCTTGGGAAGGCTGGCCACACCACTTCTGCTTTGGGTTCCACTGCTTGCAAATTGTGCAACCTATATACGTTTCCTTAAACCTGAGTCTTAGTTTTCTCATCTGTAACACTGAAAAAAAAAATACCTACCTCACAGACTTTGGGTCAAGATTAAAAGAGATAACATATGGAAGCGTCTTATGCCAGTGCCAAAAGCGGATAACACAAAGTAAAAATCAATCAATCTATCAATATGTTCTTCGCTCTTAGCTAACACTGTTACTATGTTGCTATTTGGCATTTACTCTACACACACAGGTCCACATGGGGGTTTCAGTCTTCATTTACACTTGGTTGTGCTGCCTTTTGCAGCTTACATTCCAGCACACTTGCTCTCATCAGCAGCATTGCATTTAATGGCGGTTTGGTATTCTACCTCGCAGGTGACCACGTTTCATTTAACCAGTTGGTCATGTAGGTTGTGTCCCTTTTGTCAGTGCCACAGATACCTCGGCAATAAGCACATCTGGGCAAATGTGTGCCTATCTCCAACATTTGGATTCCTTTTTTAGTATAGATTTCAAAACACAGAATTACTGTGTCAAAAAACAATGCACAGAAACAGCATGTGATGCACACTTTTAAGTCTCTTGATATGTATTGATGTTTTGTGCTCCAAAACAGTTACACAGATTTCCACCCTGAAAAGTACACCGGCAGTGCGTGGCTGGCCACTCTTCCTCAGCTTGTTAAGGACCAACCTGAGTCTCCGACTCTTAGTTCTTTGCACTGCCACAATCTCTTTTGTTTGGGATACTGCTTGTCTTTGAGTCATTGATTCACTTGTTCATTCATTCAGTACTTAATTCTCAATCCTCACCTTGCTCAGCCTTCTTTCTTTCTTTCTAACAGCTTTGTTCAGGTATGATTTACACACCATAAAATGCACTCATTTTAAGTGTACCATTCAGCCGTTTTTAGTATATTCATAGAGTGTGCAACCATGAACACAATCTAATTTTGAAATATTGCCAACATCCCCAAAATAAACCTCGGGCCCACCTGCAGTCACTACTGATTCCCAGCCCCTGGCAACCACTAACCTATGTTCTGTCTCTATAGATTACAGATTTGCTTTTTCTGCACATTGCATAAAAATGGGATCATACAGTACAGATGACATTTTGTGTCTGGTTTCTTTCATTTGGCATCACTTTTTTGACCTTCATCCTGTTGTATTGGCCTTTTTCTGGGTAAACCTTCCTCATCTGGCCTCCACAATGCCGGGCTCTATTTCCTCCCCTTCCCTGGTCACTCCTGCTCCCAGAGCCGAGACTAGGATGAGGCGAGTGAGGCATTTGCCTTGGGAGCAACATTTAAGGAAGTACTGAAAACTCAGTCATCAAAGATAAATAATATGTACTGCAATATTTTAAAAAATCAAAATGAATGTCAACTTTTTAAATAAAGGCAGGACCCAATGGGGCGGGATGAGGAGGAAGTGAGCTAGGTGAGTCTCCCAAGTGTGGGGTCAGATCCTGGGATTTTCCACATAGCCCTATCTGAGAAAGAGCCGTCTGTACTCTTTGGCCTCTTTCCCTGCTTTAATTTTTCTTCCTAAGACTTTCAGCAGGTGCCCATCCCTTACATATTTTTTCATCTGTGGAGTGTGTGTGAGAGGTGGTACCTTGTAAAAACTGAGGCCAGATGAGTAGGTGTGGCCAAGCCAAGGAGAAAATCCTTCCTCTGTTATGTGGATTCTTCCCTTGAAATAGATTTTTATCAATGGAACTACTGTGTCAAAATTCAAGGCACAAGAACCAAGTGCAATGCACAGGTTTTACACAATGCTGGGGAGGATGTCTGCTTCCCATCAGCAAGCTAGGAAGCCTGGCTTTTCTTCTTAGGCATGAGGGCTTTTAGGCAAAGGAGGACTGAAGCCTCTATTACTATCAAACACCCCTTTGTGGCACCGGGGAGAGAAGGGAACACCCTAAAGCAGGGTGGACAAACATATTCTGTAGAGGGCCAGATGGCTAACACTCTCAACTTTGCTAGCCTTAACAGTCTCTGCCGCTCTCACAACTATGTTATTGTAGCATGGAAAGAGACAGGGACAATGTGTAAATGGATAAGCATGACTGTGTTCCAATAAAACTTTATTTATAAAAATATGCAGTAGGCCAATTTGACTGTGGGTCAAAGTTTGCTGCCCCCTGCCCTAGAGTGTTAATGTCAGCTCAGTGAATCTCTGATTAATACTTACTGCAGAAGTTGCCCAGAATGTTACTCAGAACAGTTTTTACTAAGAGCACACAGTTTGCAGACAGTTTACATGCTATATACGTGTGGCAGTGCCGAGTGTTACGGTCCGGAGTGCGAGAAAAGACCGAGTCCGAACTAAATTGAATTTGTGAGCCTTTATTAGCTGGCCAGCGACTGTTCCTGTCTTGCCAGATGCAATCACAGAGAACAGCCCCGAACCACGATGGCAGAAAGCTTTTATACTATTTTGGGTTGAGGCACATAATGGGGTCATGGCCTACATTACTAGAGGCACATAAGTGAGGGTATTGTTTTCTACATTTTATCATGTTCTCTCCAGATGGCAGGACTCAAAGCAAGCTGTTTACAGAAGCAGATAGCATTAGTTAGTCTGGGGTACAGTAAAATGTTACAACATGGGGCTGGCAGAATATGCATTCAGTTACAAGTGGATTGCTTTGCTTTCTTCTACAACCAGACCTTATTTTAGCTGACCTCAACACCGAGCAGAGCACTCTTATATGCATGCAGTTGATAGTGTTTTGGAAAATGGGTGCATGGATGACAGTGAGGAGTGACTGTCCATCAGGCATAAAGAGCAGATGGCACAAGGTAGGAAGTGAAGGGCAAGAGGAAACTGGGAAGTGTGCAAAAGTCATTTCCCACAAAACTTTTTCCACAAAGACAACAATTCCATCTCTCCCTCCTTCATTTCCTCCTCCTCTGTCTCTATCACCTTCAAACAAGCCCCACTGCTTGTGCTGGGTAACACCTAGACAACTTGTCCTCATCTTCCCACCTCCTTCCCTCTCTTGGATACCCACATCCAGGGACCCTAACTCAGAAGATGTCCCTAACTTGGTCCTCTCCATCCCAGCTGCCATCCTCCTGGTCCAGGCCCTTTTCCTCTACCACCTGGACATCCACCTGCCAACTGCCCTCCCTCTCCCAACTTTGCACCCTCCAGTCGAATTCTCTGCAGCATCCCTGGACTCTGTTAGGTCTGGAGTTGAGAGGGACAGGAGGCCAAAGAGCGTCCACCCTGAGGGAGGGGACAGCTTTGGGTTTTATAGAGGGTTTCTCAGGGGGGAGTGAGTACCTTGGCTAGAACAGCCGCTGCAATAAAAAAATTTTTTTAAGCAACCAATTTCTGGGACCCCTGGGTCAGTCTCATCCTGTAGAGATCAGGGAGGGGAGTAGTTCCATCCTTGTGGAGGGGGGATGGGAATGCGCAGCTGTCTGTTGGGTTTCCAACCTCTGAGGGCTCTCCAGACTCCTGCGGCTATTGTCTCACAGACCTCGATTTTCCACGAACCGCATTCTGTCCTGTACATACTTTCCAGTTCCCACCTGGAACGAACCTAACAGACTCGTCTATCTCAAGGCGAACAGCATCATCACTTCTCTGCTCAAAAGCCTTAGATGGCTCCCAGTTGCTTCCAGATTAAGCCTCAAAGAAAGAAAGAAGAAAGGGAGGGAGGGAGGGAGGAGGGAAGTGCAGGCATCTGCTGTGCTCACTGTGGGGCAGCACTGTGCCAGCCGTCCCTGTGTCTGCCTGTGCTGACACGCGACCTGCAGACGCCAGGGCTCCCAGCACAGAGCGCATGGCTTTCCCCATGTGCTTGCCCTTCCCCTGTCACTGCCTTGGCACTTGGCGTTCCCCAGTCAGGAATGCCCTTTGCCTGCTTGCATCACCTGACAGATTCCTAGGATTTGCCTCCAGGCTGGAGCTTCCTCTGCAGCCTTTGGGGCAGCTTCAGGCGAGAGCTCACATCCCCTTCTAGAGTCCAGAAGGTTTAATTTCAGTGCTGGTGCCGGGCTGAGCCAGCAGTCAGCCGGCAAGAACAGAGGGAACAAATGGCAACCAGCTTCCCTTTGTGAGAGCTGATACTGGTCAGGATTTAATTGTAGTTGTTTGTTTGAGTGACTCTTCAAAATTAATCATCGCGTAATGCCAAGCAAAGAAACTGAAAGGGAAAACACACTGCACTGTGCCGAGAAGCAGCCTGCTCTCCAGGTTACGGCTCACTCCCCTGCAGAGAAAGCCCACCTGTGATCACCTAGCAGCTTTCTGCATGTTTTCTCCTTTACTCCCGTGATACGGCAGCACTGTCATTCCCATTTTGTACATGAGCAAACAAGATTCAGAGAGGTCAAATACCTTGCCTGAGGTCACACAGCCAGGAATTGGGAATGAAGTTTGGTAGTCCCCGTGACCTCCATCTTTTCCCACGATAGACCACCCACCAGACGCCGGAGAAACTGCAGCACGCACTCTGTGCTCCCCCTCCACCAGCACAGCAGCAACTGCAGAGCCACACGCCCCTTCTGAAGGTTAGAACACTTCATTTGTAAGAGCTGAGGAGCCGAGGGTGGACATTGGAGGTCACCCAGACCAGCCACTTGCTGTCTGCTTTCTGACCTGTTAAAGATTCTTATGTTGGAAGAATCTAGAGAAGGAACACATGGTCTATAGCATCAGAAACCCTGGGGTTGGTTGCACTGTGTTTGTTAGTGTTATGGTCCGAAGTGTGAGAAAAGACCACCTTAGAAAGCAAACTGGGCCAAATTGTGAGTCTTTACTGGCCTGTCCTGCAGAGAGGCAGGCACGGAAAAGTAGTGATGAGAATGGAAAAATGGCCCTTTTTAAAAGGCAAAACACACACAGACACTCTAAAAATCTAATTAGCAAGCACTTTTACAGAAGCGAGAGAAAACATTAATCTTACATTTCTATCTTGTTCTAGCACAATGGGGAGATTTTGGATCCTTGAGATGGATTTTGTAGGAGTCGCCAGCTGCAGGTAAGATTCAGCCAAGAGGACGGCTCTGAAGTACCCTCATTACGGACAACGTTAATCTTAGTTGAAATACATCCTGCATCCTGTGATCTAAGCCCAAGCGCATTTCACTGGGTACATGAAGCATGGCAGGCGCCTCAGGGGTCCAGGGCGTTTCGACCCTAGAATAGCGGCTGTATCCTGTGGGCAGTTGTGCCAGGCACCACCGCCCTTCTCCTTAGTTTCTAAACTTAATCACACTAGCAGGGGCGAGATGGCAGGTGCGGAGTCAGATAAGGGTCAACTGAAAATTCCTCACTCTCCTAAGCAAGCAAGCAAGCATAATACAGAAGCTAATGGCTGGTTATTGGCTACCTATGATCCCTAGGCCCTAACAGGAGGCTTCCGAGAGCATTTTAAGCAATAGCCTTCTTGTATGACATACAGTACCTGGGGGCTGCTGGCCTGGCCACAAACAAATCTCAGTTCTGCGTCTCCCTTCCAGCAGTGAAATAGATTTCAAGTTGTCCTACCTTTGTGGCTGGAGTGGGAGGGAGCTGAACTTCCTCCTCCAAGCAGCACTTAGGGAGTGTCTTCTCAACTTCACGGCATCTGGGACCCAGGTTTTCAAATCAGGCCCTTTTTCCTGGGTGCTGGAGAACTGAAGGACTGCCGATTGTTTCTCCCTTTGGGGATGTCAGCCCCTTGGAGTCACTGCTCCTCACCATGGCTATCGGTGGTTGACTTTTTTATGCCAGGGCAAAAATCAACACACCCAGTGTTTCTGGCCCTAGTTTTTGGTGAAACACCTGCTGGAGCTTTTCATTAGAACTGAAAACCAGACTAATTGTTCCAAACACAGGAATTAGCCTTTCCTTTCTTGGTTCCCAATGAGGCCACAAAGGAGAACAAGACCGAGCAAAGAGACCTAGTTATGCAGGCTGGGTAAGGAAGGCGATGCAGCCCCAGGCCAGCAGAATTTGCAGATGTCTGGATAATTTGAGTAAAGTCCATTGGTGACATGTCCTTTTCTTTTTACCAAGAACAGAGGTCTCCCTTCACAAACACCTGCAGGAACATAACTGGAATGAATAAGCACTGTGGTTTGTAATAGTTGTATCCATTTTACTCAGTAGGTACAGCCAGAGCACTTGGTAAACAAACCAAAGATTATAAACCACTGTTTTAGAAAGTCAGAAAGGAAATAAGAAAAATGTTCACAGCATTTTTCAGGAATATGTTTGGTTTTGCTGCCTTCTAAATTTTCAAGGTTTTTTCCTAAAATTTTTGTTTGTTTTTCTAATCATGAAATTGTTATTTTAAAGTGAAAATAAAACTTTATTTTAAAATAAATTGCTTAGAATGATTTGCAGCTTTCAAATAGCCATCCAGTTTTATGCAAAGTAGCTTGCACTCTGCTTTGCTCAACAATCCTTTTGAAACCATGCTGATAACTTTATTTGACAAGACATGTTCAGGTATGTTTTGCTAATATATAATTTTAAATATTTAAAAATACCAAAAAATTGGATAAACTGGAAGAAATTAAGAAATTTGTAGAAACATACAACCTACCAAGACTGAATAATGAAGCAATAGGAAATCTGAGCAGATCTATAACTCGTAAGGAGATTGAAACTATAATCAAACACCTCCCAACAAAGAAAGGACCAGGCCCGCATGGAATTGGAATGTTCCTAACACGAAGAAATGATAAACACCTGAGGCCATGGATACCCCAATTACCACGATTTGATTCACTCACATTGTATACCTTTATTAAAACATTACATGTAACCTATAAAGATATACAACCATTTACATACCCATAATAATTAAAAATTTAAAAAATTTTTTTAAATAGGCAAAGAACTTAAACAGACATTTCTCCAAAGAAGATATACAAATGGCCAATACGTACATGAAAATATGCTCAACATCACTAATTATTAAGGAAACGCAAATCAAAACCACAGTATCTCATCACCTCATTCACCAGGATGATCACAACCAAAAGAACAGAAAATAATAAATGTTGGCAAACAGATGTTGAGAAGTTGGAACCTTTATGCACTGTTGGTGGAAATGTAAAATGGTGCAGCCATTATGGAAAACAACATGGAAGTTTCTCAAAAAAATTAATTATCATATGACCCAGTAATCCCACTTCTGGGTATCTATCTAAATGTATTCAAAGTAGGGTGTGAAAGAGAGAGTTGCATACCCACATTCATCACAGCACTATCCATAATAGCCAAGAGGTGGACGCCACTCAGACGTCCATCAGCAGGTGAATGGATAAAGAAAATGTGGTATATACATACAGTGGAATATTTTTCAGCCTTAAAAGAGGAGAAAATTCTATCACATGCTACAACATACCATGTTGTACTTTGAGGACATTCTGCTAAGCACAATAAGTCAGCCACAAAAGGACAACTACTATAGGGTTCAACCCATATGAAGTATCTAATGTAGTCAAAATCATAGAAGCAGACAGTAGAAAGATGGTTAACAAATGCTAGGGAAATCGGAAGGAGGAAGTAGTGTCTAGTGGGCATAAAGTTGGGGTTGGGGTGGGGGTCGGGGTGAAGGTGAGGGTGAGGATGAGGGGTAGGGGTTGGGGTTAGGGTTAGGGTGAGGGTGAGGGCGAGGCCGTGGGCGAGGGCGAGGGCTAGATTTAGGTTTAGGGTTAGTGTTAGGGTAAGGGTTAGGGTTGGGGTAGGGGTTAGGGTAGGGTTTAGGGTTAGGGTTCGGGTTGGGGTTAGGGTTAGGGTTAAGGTTAGGGTTAGGGTTAGGGTCAGGGTGAGGGTGAGGGTTAGGGTGAGGGTGAGGGTGAGGGTTACGGTTAGGGTGAGGGTGATGGTGAGGGTGAGGGTTAGGGTTAGGGTTAGCGTGAGGATGAGGGTGAGAGTTATTGTTAGGGTTAGGGTTAGGATGAGGGTGAGGGTTAGGGTGAGGGTGAGGGTGAGGGTTAGGTTGAGGGTTAGGGTTAAGGTTAGGGTTAGGGTGAGGCTTAGGGTTAGGTTGATGGTTACGGTGAGGGTTAGGGATAGGGTTAGGGTGATGGATAGGGTTAGGGTTAGGGTTACTGTTAGGGTGAGGGTGAGGCTTAGGGTTAGGGTTAGGGTGAGGGTGAGGGTT
>CAUYPO010124324.1:0-20456 GCA_963574435.1 Cheirogaleus major | reverse complement strand
ATTAAAAAATATTGTACAAAATTGCTTTCAGGCTATGTGTATAAGGTTTATATGAAACATAAATGAATTTATTTCATTTGGTCCCATCTCATTATGTACATGCAAATATTCTAAAATCTTCTAGTCCTAAGCATTTTGGGTAAGAGATACTCAACCTCTGTAAGTACTATAGTTTAACTGAATACTTAGATTTAATCAGAGATTCATGGATCACGATTGAATGCACTGTTTCTTGACCCATTCTGGACCCTGTGCATTGTACCAACTGATTCTCAGTCCACACCTCTTTCTCTGCTTCTCTTACCACAAAGGGTCAGAAACTAGCCACAAAGATGACTGAAGATCATATTTTATCATAAGCCAGAAAGTAAGTACAGACTGCCAATAAACACTGAAAGGCTTGCTGAGGTAATTTAGTCACTAGTTAATGCCTCATTTACCATAATCACGTATTTCAATAGGCACAGGTTCTAAAGATTCTTGTAAGAAAAAAGTATCTTCAGGGATAGGAACAGAGATAACCTTTGTTCAGACAGACACATAACATTATCATTTGGCCACTAACAGTTAGGAAGAGAGAGAAATAGATAGCTAGAATTTATATATTTTTTATTCAAATCACTTCTAATTGTTAAACCATTATCAAACCATAAGTTTGCATCAAACTTAGGTTTTTTAAATAGTTTATTATGTTATGGTATCTTTAAATTTTTGAAATCCAACTCAAATATAGGTAAAAATAAAGATTATACATACTTGGAAGACACTGCCTCCATGAATTCATCCAAAAAATCATCATATTCAGAACCTCTTACTCTTCTCTGCCGTAGCCCAATGTACAATGGATCTTTAAGTAACTCCTATTAGAAAAAAGTTACCATAAAAATACATTATAAACAAGTGATTTACTCTGAGCCTCGGGTTCCTTACCTGTATAAAAGGGACAGAAATATAAATAAAATCTTGCCATACAGATTCAGACTTAACCTACAGAGCTGTTATTTAATTTTTTTTTTTTTTTTTTTTGAGACCGGGTCTCCCTCTGTTGCCTGGGCTAGAGTACAGTGTGTCACCATAGCTCATGCAACCTCAAATTCAAACAATCCTCCTTCCTTAGCCTTCCAAGTAGGTGGGACTACAGGTGCGCACCAACACACCCAGCTAATTTTTAACTTTTCTGTACAGACAGGATCTCACTGTTGCCCAGGCTGGTCTCTAACTACTAGCCTTAAGCAATCTGCCTGCCTTGGCCTCCCAAAGTGTTAGGATCAGAGATGTGAGCTACCAAGCCCAGCATTATTTAATGTTATATAAAATATATCTACAGTACTTATACACCAAGTAAGAAAAATAATTATTAAATGTCAAAAACATTCTAGGTTATTCTGAGGGAAAGAAAAGGAATTAAAATATCTCAGTTGTGCTAATTAGAAAAGTTCAATTCAGATTTTACAAAGTTTTTCACACAAAGAAATAATACCGAGTTTTGAATATTAGCTTAGGGCAGCAGTCCCCAGCCTTTTTGGCACCAGGGACCAGTTTCATGGAAGATAATTTTTCTGTGGCCAGGGGGTTGGGGGCCACAGCTTTAGGGAATGAAAAGATAGTAATTCCTTTCTTAGATTTGTTTTCCACTTCCAGAAGCAAAATCTTCAAACATTTTGATTATACCTTTAATATGATGGATGGCAGACTTTCAAAATAAATTTTTTAGCTTTGACTAAGTTTTCCTTAAACTTAACCTTATATAGTTTAAGTTGTTTCTAACTGATATATCTGAGAAAACATTCCTCTGTACAAGTTTTAGTATAGATAATATGTAATATTATTTTTATTAAATAAGTTCTTAAATTGAGATATAATTTGTATAAAATGTACCCATTAATAACCAAAGCTCTCAGTAAACTAAGAACAGAAAGGAACTTCCTCAACCTAATAAAGGACATCTATGAAAAACCCATAGCTAACCAGCACATTTAACAGTGAAAGACTGACTCCTCTGCACTTCAGACAGGGAACAAGACAAGGATATCTTCCTTTACCACTTCTATTATATTATATTTAACACTATACTGGAAGCCCTAACCATTACAGAGAAGAAAAAGAAAGGAATACAGATTTAAAAAGGAGTAAGAGAGGAAAAAGAAAGGAATACAGGCTAAAAAAGGAAGAAGCAAAATTATTTTTATTTACACACATGTGACTGTGCACATAAAAAATAATAAGGAATCTACAAAAAAAAAATCCCACTAGAAAAAATATGTGAATTTAACACAACTGCAGGATATAAGGCCAACATAAACAAATCAATTGTATCTCTATGTACTTGCAATGGACAATTCAAAATGAAATAAAAAAATACAACTGTAACAGAGTTGTCTCCCCTCCTCCCATAGATATGGAAGCATAAAACTGAGAGTGGGGAATATCTAACAGAGGGACTGGCCTGAGGGAAAAAAAAGGCCTAGATCTCAGGGTCCTCCCTTTAAAAGCTCTGTATTTCTGCTTATGTTGAGGAATTTGGATTTTTTGAGATGAGACTCTACCATTTTCCTCCTTTGCCAGCAACATAATAAACTTCTTTTTCCTTCTCCTCAACCACTTGTTCTCATTCTTATGATGCGGCCTCAAGGACAAGTGCCGAGCTCAGTAACATAACTCCGTTTACGACAGTATTCCAAAACATAAAATTCACAGAGACATATTTAACAAAGTATGCATAAGACCTGCACACTATAAACCACAAAATATTGCTGAAGAAACTTAAAAAGACTTAAGCTGGTTTAACAGGCTGCAAAAAATGTCAACCTATGTCACATAACAGTGAAACAATTGACCAAACTGTCACCTTCAGTAACCTGGAATAGAGAAAATCTACCTAATGAACTTGTGAATTTAGCTAAAAAGATTTCCAGGCAGAATGCTGAATTGGCTTCTCATAGCTATATAACAAGTTATAAAACAGAAAGGAGCCGAGGGAGGAAATGTTCAGTTTGTCAGCAAAATTTAAAGGGAATATAGAGGACACAGCCAGGACTTGCTGGTAAAAGATTTCCAAAATAATATAAGTTCTGCGGTCAAAGATCAAATTAATTGTGTGGTTGTAATAAATTTTTGAAAGCTTCTGAATGATTGAAAGTGGACCTTAATAGAACATTTTGGCTAGATAAAAGGAACTGGTCCCATAGAGCTCTGACATGCCAACCAATGTAGAAAGGAAGTTTGTTTTAAAGACTGTGAACAGAGCCTTTGTCTAATTGAGTAGACTATGATACATAGAAAGCCAAAAGAGTTTTTAAGGGTGCAGTACTAACTTGGATTAATTAGGACAGAAACATTTTAAAATGAAAATACTTCTCCTGGTTCCCAACTTTCCATAGGCATAAATAGGCCAAGACAGTTATTCAGCTGCTTACACAGACCATTTCTTATAGAAAGGAAGAGTACCTTGGAAGAAAGCCCAGAGGGCAGAACCAAAAGCCTAAGAGAACAATGAACTACAGAACCACTCTGAGGAAACAGAACTGGGGCCTACTCAGACTATTCCCTACTCCCCAAGTAGGTGGCTTGGCAACATGTGTCCAGTGGAAATTGCTATAGACCTTTTAGAGACATATGATTCCTATTCCTCCAACTTTGAATGAAAATGTTGACTGTGGTTACTCTGCCTCTGCCTCTGCCTTGCCATCGTATGTTTGGTATGTGGGAAAACATAATAGGAGCCACACCAAGGAGCAAAACCCAAGAAGCCTCATTTGCATCTAGACCTGATGTAGATGACATAATCTTGAACTTTGGGCCTGCTGCTATTAGCTGGGATGAAACTTTTGAAATCCTAGGATGGAGATGAGCATATTTTACATGTGGAGTGTGAACAATCTGTGAAGAATGAGAATCTATATGGAGAAAGGCCCAGCTGTGCCAGGCATCCCAGCCTTCCTAGCCATCCCAGTCTAAATTGCCAACCCCTAAACATTAATGAAATCATAAACATTAATGAAACAGTAATTGTTTTAAGCCACTGAGTTTGGAAGTGGTTTGTTAAATATAAATGGTATGTTTTTGCAGATATGGTGATGTTGTTAAGAAGGCTAAACTATTTGAAGAATCTGAAGTGAAGTTTACTTAAAGCCAATAGAAATTATAGCCCAGTTCATACCTATTGTCCTACTGTAATTACTAATAGCACTCTCTTTCATTGTGAAATTGTCTTGGTTTGGCTAATATATTTTATTTATAATGTACTGCATAACAATGAGTTAAGGCTTTCCAGCTAGCTGGAAGTTACCATATAAATCATATAAATGTATTTTAGATGAAATGTAAAACCTGAAACCAAATGCTGTTGTAAAGCACAGCTGTTTCTTAAGGCATAAAATCTTTAAACAATCTACTGGCAGGCTTCTTAGCAGCTAAGGCTGAAGTGCCAATGTGCTACTAATGGCTGCCAGAATTAAAATACTTTCTCCCTGTCTGGAATATATTTAGATTTCTACAATGTGAATTAGAAAAAGAACACAGTTGAGAAAAAAATGTTACATGTTTCCCCTTCTCTTTTCCCTCATTCTTTCCCATGCTAATAATTAAAGTATATACCATAAAGAATTATGACTGCAATGTTGAGTCCATTACAAAGATTTTTGAATAAGATAGAAATTTTGAACTAAATCAAAAAATTATAAAATTCTTCCAATCATAATAATGTCCCTTTCAAAAATTGGTTTTTTTTAAATTTCATAATTTTAACTAAGAAAGTTAAGATAATGAAGGCTTATAATGAATACATTTTTGGAGATTTCGATGATGAAAAAATTAATATCTAGAAAAGGCAATTTAACAAGGCTACTCCATTTTGATAATGGCTCTACAGATCAAGTAGACTGGCACAGAATAAGTGATATTAATTCACTGGATTAAAAACTTCTTATGGTCAGGAGTACATATTTGATAGATCTTTCTGGAGAATAAATCAAAGACTTGGTATTAAGCAAGCACTTAAAAAAGGTTTGAACTTCTTTAGCACTAGGTGTCACACTGAATGCATATGGTATCACTGAAGACTGAAGATTCACAAATGTGAGAGAAAGAAAAAAAATTAGGGGAAAAGAGCATATGGAAATGTAAGAGAGCTCAAAAAAGGAGATAAGGAGGATATGTACTGGTAATTATACTAATTATCTTACTTATTAACACTATCTCAATTCTAGGCCCTTGGAAATTTATATTTGAAGCACTGATTTATTTGAAGCTAACAGTAATCATTATCAATTCTCACCTTGTTTTTATCTCTCACATTTCTACCTTTTTAATATTAAGTTTCTGAGAATTATATTTTCCTAATGTTTTATTTTTAAGTTAGTTGTCATTACAAAAGCAATATTTCCCTATCATAAATGTTTGAAAATATTGAAATATAAAATTAAAAACAAAGAATACCAATCATCTCTACTTATTCAGAACTACCTACCAATAGTACCTTGATGCATACTCTTCTAGGTCCCTTTGTTTATGTCTACACATGTATAATATTATCTGTCCAAATCTGGGATAATAGCATAGACTTTTATAATCCCTTTTCACACAGGAATATATGGTGAAAGTTTTCATGTCAATAAACTACTATTTGTATTGGAACTCTGTCCTCTAAGATATTATGAACAAATGAACATCCTCCCTACCCCTATGGTATATGTCTATTTTGTTGCAGCCACAAGTAAGATACTATCTTTTCATGTCTGTGTGTGTGTGTATGTGTGTGTGGCAGGTAAACATAAAATGATATCAAGTAGCATTCATTTATATTTCTTTCCTAATACTGTTGAACATTTTTTATAAATTTATTGGCCATTTTTATCTCTTCATTTGTAAATTATCTTGTGTTCATATGTCCTTATGCAATTTATATATTGGACATTTAACATTCTCTTATTGACCTGAATGTGTTCTTTAAATATTAAGAACATTATATACCTTTATCTGCTATAATATGATTATTCCCCATTTTATCATTTATTTTTAAATTTTATTTATAATACACAGAAGATAACTCTTTGTTACTATTTCTCATTTTTGTTGCTATTGTAAAATTAAAAAAAGATTCTACAAAGAAATAATATATACTTTTTGCCATTTCGTTGGTTTATTTCATCAATATGATTAAGCAAAATAAACATCACATTCAGTCAAGAGTTGAAAGCCAGTACTTATAAAATGTCAGCATGCATATGAGCTGGCATAATTGTTAAAAAGTGCTTTAAAAATGATTAAAAGTGAATTGTGGTTCAGTATGTCTAAACTAGGGGACAGGATTTCGAAGTTGTAACACACACCCCTAGTAATTCTGAAGTAACTGCTACATGAAACATATATTGAGAACCACATATTTCAAACTTCTACATTTATTACATTTACTAAATGCTTACAAATTGCTAGTCACAATCCTAAGTATTCTAAATGTATTAAGCCATGACAACTATATGAGGTAGCTTCTTATCTTATATAAGGAAACTGAAGCACTGAAAGGTTAAGTAACTCTTTTAGACTACATAGCTAGTTAGTAAACTGGGAATCTGGGAGTATGGGTAACCATGAGACTAATTTGCAATTTCTTGTTACATGCTATTCTTATCAGGTTTAGATATCAAGGTTATATTCTTTTCAGAAAATGAAATGTTAAGCTGTCAATTTTATATGCTCTGAAACAGTTTATATAGCACAGAAACTACATTTCCTTAAAAGTTTGAATGATCAAATCCATAATCTTATCTGAGCTTAAAACTTAATTATACTTATTTAACATTAAATTTAGATCTATTTTCTTTTTTGCATGTTTGCCTCTTATATTTTTATCCATTTTTGCATGGAGTCTGGTGACATGATTCACAAGCATTCCACCATTGGCAGGTTGTTATTAGTTATATGAAACAATTGATTTCACGAAGGTAGGTCTCAAAATTGTCAAGTTGGCTGGTTTTCTTAAATTTTTCACATTATCTCAGTTCAGTGTGTTTCTTTCCTCCTTTGGTATCCAATGATTTCATGTTATTCCATTTCTGTCCAGTATCCTCCTCCCTCAGCTTGCAGAATGCATATCCACTTATCCTTCATGAAATTTCTCACTTTGCCCAGCTGTAGACCTAGCTTTTTTTCTAATTAAGACATGCCTGGAACATACTACAATTCAAAAATTTTCAAGCTGTTAAATTAGAAAATAATCTGATAATCTAAATGAATCTTTTGTTAAAGTGCTATGTGTTACTTCTAGAGATTTTGCTTACCACCAGTGGACTTTTGGAGATAATACGGAAAAAAGTGAATGTGAAATTTTAACTCTTTTTAACATGTCACGAGAGAATATCTTTGTAGCTTGAGAGACCTTTCTGAAACTCCTTAAATCCCACTGGGTAGATTTAATTGAGTTAGATCAATATTGAGCACCTACTCAATATGTTAAGTGAAATAAGCCAAATACAGAAAGACAAATATCACATGTTCTCACTCACGTGGGAGCTAAAAAAATTTGATCTCACGGAGGTAGAGAGGAGAATGATAGTTACCAGAGGCTGGGAAGTATATGTGTCTCTGTGTGTGTGTTGGCAGGGATGCAGGGGAATGAAGGGAGGTTGGTTAATGTGTATTAATCTAGTGTTAGTTTCACTACTGTACAACTTTCTCAATGTCCACATTATACTGGCAATCTCAATAAAAGGCCCAGGTTTAAACGGAATTCTTACATTTTTCATCACTCTTTACTCCTCTTTATTTCTCCCTAGAATTTTTAAGATGCATTATAGATTTTGTGGTTTTTAAACCTTATCTGATTTCAGTGTAACTTATAGAGAATAATGTTTTAAAATATATGCAAAAATAAACAGGAAATGTTAATGTTCAATGTACATATACAATTTTAGGACAACTGTTCACAGAGGTCAGCTTTGATAATTTCTAAGCCATTTCCACTGGTATTGAAAAAGAAAATGCCAAATAAGCAATGTGTTCTATCAAATGTTTACTTTGATGAAGGTTAAATGAGCACTCATGCATAGATCAAGGTAAGTATTATAACTTTGTATATATAGGTTAAAGAACATAATTATTTAAGTTACTATTATAAATATATTTTTGATCATGCAAAAAATATATTTCACATTATTAACAGATCAAAAGTTGTATCTTAAATTGTTTTAGAAGGGAACAAAGAGCACAACCATAAAAGGTGTGCATATTTGTATCAAGTTATTTGATGCTATATATGTTCAAGACCTGGGTCTGAAAATTATAAACAACTTTTTAAAGGTTTACCCGTAATTTACCATTATATTTCATCTCTATTTGAGACAATAATTTCTAGTATCTATCACCTATCACTAATCCTAAATAATAGCAACAAAGAATGAACAAAAATCTGTACTACTTTACATCTGACTTTAAGATTCTAAAATGTTGAGGCAGGAATGAGAAAAGCTAAATGCCAACTCATCTACCTCAAGTTCAACATAGACTTTTAGAACAAGACTTCTGACTAATTCAATTTAAGGAGTCCTACAGGATTAGTTCCTATATAATATTAAAAATAATAATAATTTTAAAAACTATAATACCTTAAAGTAAAACATATATGATATAGAATAATGGCATAAATAATTATCAAAGTATCATAAAGCACTAAGGAAGCTGATAAATATTAATCACATTCTAGAGAAAGAAAAAGGAGAACAGAAAGAATAATTTTCTTATTAGAGTTGGGGGGCAGATTTGAAGAGAGGGGGAGAACCAGACAAAAAAGAATGAATTTTATGAAGTTCCCAAAGTAAGTTCAAAATGCAAGAATTGGTGCCATTGTTAAGGCACACAGCTGTCTTACAGACTTAAAATTGTTTACCTCATTTTCTGTTCCCACGTCCAAAATGATAGGCAGACATTCTTGAGGATTCATCCCTCCACAAGCTGTATAGAGAGCCAGTTTGCCCACAGGGATGCCCATTCCATTACAGCCAAGGTCTCCCAGGCCAAGAATACGCTCTCCATCAGTCACCACAATGGCCTAGGAAAAAAAGGAAAAAAATACCTACTAATAGATTTTCACAAATTCTGGGGCACAATTTCTGGTTTCTATTTCTGAAGTTAATTATTCCTCTAATGAAAAATTAAGCTATTAAAACACATAAATTGAATATATATGGAAAAGACTTTATGATTGTAAATGTGGAAGAATGAGGAGAATAAATAAATTTTATACACACACACACACACACACACACATACACATAAGGTTTTATTAGGTTATTGAAAAAACAAGAAAGGCTGTGCACATGATTCAAACAAACCAAATAGCTTAGTCTTTAATCAGGAGGAACAGGTGACAACAGTACAGGGAAATAAGAGCTCACACTGGGACCAAAGTGAAATTCGGAGCAGCTTTGAGACTTATTACACTTATTACATCCACTTTGAGTACAGTTACAGGAATGCCCATAGTTACGTATTACATAATTGCCGAGCAGACTGAGGAGGTCATACCTCAGCCCAAAATGTTCTGATCTTTAGTTTATATATCCTGGCACCATCCTTCCAGTTTCAAACAATATTGACCCATCCTCCCCTAAGTCCTATAACCACTTGATATTGTTCTACCATCTCTGAAACACACAGTAGTATAGTCTGCTACTTCTCTTACCTGACAATCTTCCACTAGACTTAATGAATTTTGTTTGGTTTATTTCTAATTACCTTGAATATTTATGAAGCATATATATATATATATATACTCTAAGCATGTAGAAATTTTAATTCTATGTAATCTGATATTATCATTGAAATTAATGCATCTAATATCTTTATTTCTGATTCATGGTCATTATATGAATTTAAACAAAATGAATCTTAAACACAATTCATTAGATATTCTACAAACTGCTACACTCATCATATCCATGGAACCTTGGAAAAAATGTCAGTTATTTGGCCTTAGAAAAAGTGATGCATTTAAGCTTCTGTTTCTTATTTGAAAAGTGGGAATAATAAATGTACTTTTCAGAGTTGCTATGTAAAAATTAGGAACTAGCTCTGTATACCATGTATACCAGCACCTAGAACAGCATTTGACACATAGTAAACAATCAATAAGTATTAGTCAATTCAATAAATCTTTAATTCCATGAAATGAAATCATGATATGTAAAGAATTTACCACAGTATCTGGTACATATACAAATTCTAAAAAAAATTTTATCTATTATTCATATTATTATCAGAATTAATTATAGAATCAGAGCATTTTAGAAGTAAAGAGGAATCTAAAGTATATTCCATCTACCCCTCATATAGATTAGGGAAATGAAGATCAGACAACTGAAATAATTTGCCTAAGGTTACTTACCTGGTTAATATCAAAGAACCAGAACCCCAGTATGTTAACTCCTAGAATAGTGCTCTTGCCACCACACCACATTGCAGAATATATTTTTAAACATACTTTTGGGATCTCCTTTAATTTCCTGTTCACCTATAATATGCAGCTCTTGAAAAATTGTCTTAAAAGTAAAGACATTTGAGAGGTAGGTAAAAATTATTTTTGCATATCCATACATTCATCTTTGGAAACTTTTCCATGTCTAATTACAATGAGTTAAATGTTATGCTCTTTGGGAGGAGGCAACCTGATAGCACTGATTTAAGGCAAAAAAGATAAACAAATGCTGCAGAGAACTATAACTGTTTCTTAAATTAAATTAAAGCCAAATATACAAAGTCCTAATGCTGCAAATGTATATTTAATAGAACAGCTATTACAAACAGAGGTACTTTTTATATATCGATAATGTATATTTATAAATATGTTCCTTATATAAGTCAAGTCCAGTTGGCCTGCCTAGACTTATAAATATTTTTATTATATTATATATTTTATAAGGAAAGTAACATGTTATTTAACTTAGTTATGATCTGAGTAATAATTTATCTAATGCTTTCCAGGTTTCATTAAAGGCTCTTAAAACCAGACAGTTGCTTCTTGTAATTTTCATGAGTTTCAAAACTTTTTTAAAAGGGGTTTAAAGTAGCATACATTTTCATTTATTTTTGATAGCTCATCTACATTAAACTAAATGTATATCTTGAATATAATGTCAAAGAAAAGCATTATTTTTTTGTTTCTTCATAACTTTTATTCCGTAAGCTCTTCTCTCATCCAGAGCTAGTATTTAATTACCTAGATATATATGAACATTTATATAGGTGGTAGTTGAGGAGTTTTTAAAATATGTTTTGAGACATTTCATATGGGTCAGTTTATGCCTTATTACAAATGTACATTTATAGTATTAATTTACAAATATTCCAACATTAAAGAGTAGATTTTAATAATGAAGGAATTATCCTAAATAAAAAGATTAGTTATTCATGCAGTTTCTCATTAAATTAACAGTCCTCTGCTTTTGTTTTTCCCTACTTTATCTCCTGCTTAAGAAAAATAAAGCAGTTGGTATAGGAATAACATTTATCGGGTGTTGGGTGGGAGGCAGGAGGAGGGGATGGGTATATACAAACGTAATGAGTGAGATGTGCAATGTTTGGGGGATGGTCACGCTTGAAGCTCTGCCTCGAGGGGGGAGAGGGGGCATGGGCAATATGCGTAACCGTAACATTTGTACCCCTATAATATGCTGAACTAAAAAATAAAAATAAAAAATAAAATAAAATAAAGCAGTTGGATGCTTTTTGTACAACTATCAAGTTGCAACGGCAGTATAATATCAGTAAGACAACTACAATTCTATAAATGATTTTTGTGTTTCAGAAATTAAATCTTCATATCACCATATAAATTATTACCTGAGAATGACCTGAACAGAAACTTCCTGTATGAAATATGCAGAGTTCTCCTGAACACACAGTCTATGTGTCCTGTTTTCATCCCTTCTTTTCCTTTCCCAAAGCCTATTCTTCTCTTGTAGTCTACCTAAATGCAAAACCTTTGCATCTTTTCCTGCTCTGGAAACCATTCTTCTAAAATGTGTCTCCAAATAAAACATTCTCAAATATTACTTATATTTTAAAAAGTCATTTCCTTGTTTAAATATGACATTCTATTTTTTTCAAGTCTACATCCCTCTTCCTGAATCTCAAGACCTTTTATAATAATTTGATCAACCCTTACTTAAGCAATCTTAATTCTACTACACTTCAATATTAATACGCAGCTTTAGTCAGGCCAGCCAATTTCCTTATTATCTAAGAATATACATACCATTCTCTTCCTGAATTTGATTTCTATATTTACATGTTCCCTTCTTAGGATAGTATCTCTCCCCTTTCTAATTATCAAAGATTAGATTTAAGTTCCACCTTTTCTAGAAAAGTTTTCTTAACTATTCAAGTCTTCACTGAATAATATTCTCCTCTGAGTGAATGAATATGGCACAGTTTAATTATATTCTGCTTAATAATTGATTGTTTTTGATTCATGCGTACTTTCAACTACACAGTAGAGACCATATAAGTGTAAGATATACTTAAGTATATCTTCAGTATTGTTTTATAATCAATAGCTGCCATTTATTAAGTGTCTACTGTGTGTCAGCCACTATGTAGAGTTTTTAAAATAATAGTTGTCATAGTTAGGGTCAGGAATATCAGTGAGAACCCAATATTAAGAGTCCAAAGGATAAAGATAGGCTATGAATAAAGTTAAATATACAGAGATCAGCTAGTTGGAAGAAGAAGCAGGGTGACTATTTAGTGCCTAGTGCCTAAATGGATATTGATTAGGACTCTCTACTCCAAAGCTACTTCCTCTATTGACTTATTGACTTTTAAAATCTCCTCTAGATTCCTAGTTAAAATGTAAATATCCTTCTTAGATGATCAGACACTTATACTTTATAGAATTAAGACATTTTTAGGGTAGTAAGAATAGTTGTGGATAGTACAGTCTACTTGATGGGAGAAAAGCTGAGGACGCAACTCAGGTAGAGAAAGTAAAAAAAAAAAAATGAGGAGATTGGAAATAGTGAACAACATTTTAATCATTTTAATTTACAAGTTTTCCTAGCATGAGTCTTACAGAGCCAAATTAATCTATTCTAGCCACAACTGCTCAAATAGAAAAGATCATTAAAGGAGTCATACTTCAGAAGTCATAGCTGAATTACCTTTGTACCATGAAAATGCATTGATTTATTCAATCTTAGTCCTAAAAGATACCACAAAGTTGCTGGGCACCCAACAGAAAAGAAAAAGGGAGCCAGAGAGGAGACAAGACATCTCACTTCCCTCAGATAAGAAAGGTGGCATAACACTGTGTTTAAGAGCAGGGGCTCTGGGTCCAGCTCTGGGGCCTGCATTCAGCTTCCACCACTATCTTACACCACTAAGTAACCCAGCTGTGCTTTCCTTCCCTCACTAAATTATTGTGATCATTACAAGAGTTAATCCATGTAAAGTGTCTCACATAGAAAACTACCAAATGTCAGACACTATTATTACTTTTATTTTCACTAGCTCACTCATGGAGGGAAGTCAAATGAGCTATTTAAAGTCATAATGACAAAAGGAATGAATTAACAGATTTCTTTTGCTTACTTGGATTCCTTTTAGTGGATGATTAAATATCTACTAAGATATGACAAAGGGGTTTGCTTAAAGAAATTCAGTTGCTACTGCATGTTCAACGTTTATCATCACTTAGAAGGGAGATACTAAGAAATTATACACAAATAATAAGGAAACTTAGTATCCAAATGGCATCAGAATAAAATTAATTCATTATGCAAAAGTCAAAAGGATATAAATTAGATGACAGTCACTAGAAAAGCTAGTGAATGCCACCTATTATCATGAGAATTTCAGTATGTTTTAAACTGATTTATGGGATAGAAAAGAGAACAAATTTGCCATAGTGGTAAAGTTTGATAACTTACCTTAATGACATCTTCTGGCCATGCATTAAGAATTGAAGCAATATGCCCCCGATCATGTATACTAATAAAGAGACCTCTGGCAGAAAAAAAAAAAGAATAGTTTTTATTAACTTCAGACCTGTTGAACTATCGTGAACATTTAAAATTTCTTTCAAATTCATTTAATATATCTCCATTTTTATCAAACTAGAGAAAATTGTCTCCTTAAACAAATAAGGGATAGGAATCTTATATGTAAGGGAGAAAGTACTTTAAACAATATATTGATATCTACAATGAAGGTATGTATATTTATTCCTAAATTTTTTAAATATTTCGAAATTAAGAAACAGTATATACAGAGAACTTAAATAGCATTATCAATTCCATTCATATATTGCACATGTAAACAGGCATTTCCAATGTATATTCCATTTATTACATTTTCAGTGTGAAAATGGGAACATGTATCAGAGATGGCTGAAGTGACTTGACAAATGGTGAGCAGCTCTTTCATGTGGAGGTGATTCTTTGATTTGTGGTCTTAGTTGCTGTTTGCAACTGTTATTTAGACTCAACTTAAGTCTTTAACACTACCTGCGCCCTGCACCTTTCTTTACAAAAGTTTAACGGGTAACTTTATAAATTAACATATCAAAATTTTTAAAATATAAATGCTTTATCCTCACTTAAAAGGTTTTATTTAATTTAAATAGATTAAGGCAGTACAAGTAGTTTTTTGCTACATGGCTAAGCTGCATAGTAGAGAAGTCTAGGCTTTTAATGTGCCCATCACCTGAACAGTGTACACTGTACCCAACAGGTAATTTTCCATCCCGCATCCCTCTCCCACCCTCCCACTTCTGAGTCTCCAATGTCCAGCTCTGTATCACCATGCATACCCACTGCTTAGATCCAACTTATAAATGAGAACATGCAGTATTTGGTTTATTATTCTCATTTAGAATAATGGCCTCCAGTTCCATCCAAGTTGCTGTTTTAGTATTGTTAAATATAATTCAAATACAGACAACCACATATGACAAATATATAGCTTAATGAATTGTTATCAGGCAACCACACTTCTACATAATATTCATTTAAACATAATCTTGCCAGTTACCCAGAAGTCATTCATGTTTGTTCTCAAAATCTCTTCCCTCCTATGAGTAATCACTATCCTGACTTTTATCATATCATTTCCCTTATAGTTTTATCACCCAAATCATAAAGCATCCCTAGGCACTATTGTTTAATTTGTATGGTAGTTTCCTACAATCTGGATTTTACTGATTACTTCTCTATGGTATACATTAACATGTTAATCTTTTTCTGTATTTCTTAGAAAATTAGTAACTGGATCTAGAGGCTCAATCAGATTCATGTTCAATTTTTTGGACGAGACACTTCATGGGTTGATGTTATCAGAAGACACACAGTATCTGGCTGGTATTCCTTTCTCTGATGTTAGCAACTGCTGATATTAAATGCCTAAATTCACTAATTCATTGGGGATTACAACATGGTGATATTCCAATTTCATCATTCATTACTTATTTACTGGAACACTTCTTTAAAGAGAAATTTCACCACATCTACTATTGAATTGATACAGGAAAAGTAAAAATGCTTGATTCTCTTTACTAGTCAATTTTTAAAATAAAGAGCTGGTTTACTGGAATTCTCTGAGGGTTTCCGCTTAGTTGTTTTTGTTGTTGTGTGTATGTGTGGTGGTGGGTTTTGTTTTTTGAATTCATGGATTTAAACATACGTGATATGCTTCAATACATTAGTTATTTTCCTTATTGATGCTAATGTTCTCCATCTTTAGCAAGTGAGACTCTTCACCCTGTCCTCTGAGTCCCTTTTGACAATGACTATAGTAGTTTGTTTTTTTAATTTCAAAATATTAAAGTGGTACAAATGTTACTGGTTACATGGATCGCTTCTGTAATGCTTGAGTCCCAGCTATAGGTCTGCCCATCACCCAAACAGTGTACCCTACCCATTAGGCAGGTTTTTTGCGCCTCCCCTTCTCCCCACTCAGCCTGCTTGATTTCCACATGTATGCTCATCAGTTAGTTCCAATTTAATAGTGAGTACATGTGGTGTTTGTTTCTCCACTCTTGAGATACTTCACTTAGGAAAATGGTCTCCAGTTCCATCCAAATTGTTGCAAAAGGCATTACTTCACCCCTTTTTTTTTAGCTGAGTAGTACTCCATGGTATACACATAGCACATTTTATTAATCCACTCATGAATTGATGAGCACTAGGGTTGATTCCACATCTTTGCAATTGTGAATTATACTGTAATAAACAGTCATGTGCAGATGTCTTTTTGATAAAAAGACTTCTTTTTCTTTGAGACTATAGTAGTTTTTGATCACTTTCTTGCTCTCTGTTATAAGATGTTCCAGGTTTATTTTGAAAATATTCAGCCTCAGGCCTGAAATAAGCCATTTTTCTAAGAAGCCCAGGTTTATTTTAGTAGAAAGTAGTTTTTCAAGGCCACAATCTAGGTAATAATGATGCTTGCTTACAGCTACTAGTTGGCAAAGTATTGTTATGGAAAAATCCCAAGACAATGTTGAAAAGATTCACTTCCTATTTCTGGCTGAAAATCTCAAATTAACACTCTTCTCTTATGCAATTTACTACTATGAATTCCTTGCAAATTTAACTGACTACTCTCTGGGAGAACCATTTTACACTTCCTTTCTCCTCCCATCTTCAACATCCATCCCCCTCCCTCTCACATTCTGTTAATAACCTAAATCTTGCAAATACATGCAATAGGGTGAAAACTACCTCATCATTCTAATATAAATTCCATTAATCCATCTGCATATTTTTTTTTTTTTACATCCTCTGCCTTCCCTCTTGTTACAATAGAAGAAACTTCCCTAATGTTATTAAGGCCACAGTCTTGTGTGCAGGAGCCTAACCCATCTCAGCTTTTCAAAGGCTTCTCTCCTGTAATTATTTCATTTCTGTGCTGCATCATTGCTTTCTCTACTGGATCAATTTTAATGGCATAAAAACCTTCCTTAATATTATCTATTTTTAAAAAAGATTGGATTTTATCCCTTACTCTCCTCTCCTTCATAGCAAAACCCTTCAAAAGACTTGCACATTCTTACTGTCTCTGTTTCTTCACCAACCATTCTCTCTTCAGTCTATCAATAAGGCTTTTCTCCCTCACCTCTCCACAGGCAACTCCTACCAAAGTCACTGAGGATTCACATCTGAATATAGGCAAAGGTCAGCTCTCAACTCTGATCTTACTCAACTTCTCCACCGTGTTTGACACTGCTGACTTTGCCCCTTCTTGAAACAGTTTATCTTCTCACCTCTGCGATATCAGATTTGCCTGGGTTTCTCCTAATCACTATTTGCTCCTTCTCTGATTCCTTTGCTGCCTCTTCCTCCTCTGCTAGTCTCCTTAGTGCTGACCTGTTCCAGGGCTCTATGCCCACCTCTCTTCTCCACCTACACCCTCTATTGATGTATCTCAACCAGTCTCATGGTTTTAAATATCATGTTCGTAATGACAACTCTCAAACTTCTATCTTCAACCTAAATCTCTCCCTTGAGCTCCAAACTACAAATCTAAGTACCTACTTAATTCTTTTTCATTATGCAAGCCTCAGCTCAAACCTTAGTTTCTCAGACAGGCCTTCTCTGATAATAGTAGTCAGTGCACCTCCACCCCAACATTTTTATCCTCTTCATAATGCTTATAAATATCAGGAATTCTACTATTTATTTGTTCATATGTTTACTATCTGTCTCTACCCTGGCACCTACACCCAGTGCACAAATACACACAAAGCAGTAAGCTCCGTAAGTATACACACTCTCTATTTTGGTTAGTTACATTTGTAACCCCAATGCCTATCAAGTGTGCTGGCACATAGTATGTGTCCAACAATACGTGCAGACTTCAGTGCTGAAAAAATAGGCTTTTATACTCAATTTTTTAGAAGCACAGAAAACATGAAATATGATCTGAAGAGAAACCAGAGTATAGGAAAACATGAAATAAATCCAGACTTATACTGACTTATTAAGAAACCAAAAATTATGACAATAAATGATATGGAAGATTACTTACGATTATCTGACTCAACAAAAATATTAATTTACTAAATTGACACATATCTTTTCCTGGTTCTCTTGCTGTTTCATATGAATTTATTTTGCTTCTCAAAAATGATTATAAGCTCTTTATAGGTTATATATTTCTTTTGGATCCCTGTCATAGCCAACTTGACCCTATATAATCAGCAGGACCTCAATAAATAATTGTAAAATTAAAATGAAATATTTTTGGACTTTTTAAAGAAGGCACTTTTGTTGAATTATCAAAGATATTCTTGGCAATGTACCATTAAATATTTCTCGGAAACTGGTTAGTTAGCCAAGGTTTTCCAAGTAATGCTAGTCTCAGGAAACATCAATTTTTAAATAAGGGGGACAATGAATGATACCAAAATCAACACCAATTAAATGCCAACGTTTATTATATACAGATCTGAGTTTAGCTTCAGTGGAAGAGCCACTTGACTACCTGTAATTTCTTATGCTGAATAGAGATTCATTCATGGCAAAAATGATCACTTTGGAGAGAGCTCAATAAAAGATCTGTAATGTCCCACCAAAACCAAGCATTTTAAGAGATTTATTTGCAATGCTTCCTGAAATGTCTTCATGATTATAAATCTAACAAGATATACAAAAGTGTTTTGGCACAGAAATGACTCATACTATCTGGTATAGAGTTGGATATGAAACATTAATTTTCAACAGATACACAGTTATAAAATGAAAAGTTTAAACAAGAAAGGTATTTATCAATGATATTTTAAAATGAATGAAATTATAATGAACACTTTTCTATCACCCCTGTTTTTGTTGATCAATTTGTTTAAAATATTTAATTTTTATCCAAAAAATGTTAAACATGCCAATTAAAAATACTCATACTTAAAAAAATACACTTTTGTGTCTGTTTCATGTTAGAACTGAGACAATTTTAAAATGTGGACTATTTTTTCATATACATAGTTCAAACTTTTCTCATAACCTCTAACATTATATGTATTCCACTCTCAAAACAGATCTGGAAGATGACATAATATTCTTACTTTTTCACATTGTCTCAGATGACATCCCTAATGAAGTTTATTTCATATCAAAACAGAATTCATTTTATAACATGAGACTTTCTATCGTAACTAGACTATATTTTCTTTTGGCAACAGGCTCATAACCCTAATCCTGGCCCCCTGGAGGAGGAAACTACACTGCAATTTTCTTAATAATCCTCTCTTCCATTACAGAAACTGATCTTTTAAAATAAGAAAATTGGACCCCATATTTTTCACAAAATATGAGTATGCATTAGTGAGTCCTGTCAGTTAAGCCGAAGTTGAGCTATATCAACAGATCTGGGTTGATGGGAAAAGAAGTACTAAAAGAAGCTAATTTCGGGTAAAATGTAGGTCTAAAGATCAGGAGATAGCTGAAATAAAGATGCAGAGTTAAGAGTCATATGCCTACAGTTGAAAGTTATAGAAGATTGAACTAAGGGGGAAAGAAGAGAAGGCCAAGAGGAAAGCATTACAAATTAGTACCCCAATAAAAGAACAGGATGACTACGAATAGTCCTTAAGAAAAAAAAATTATCTAACAGGGAGGACAATCAGTATTTTTGAAGCCAAGGGAAGTCAAGGGAGGAAAATGCTAAGAAGGCGCGGACCAACAGCATCATACTTTGTAGAAAATCCCTAGAAGAATTCTTCTAAGTGTATTACAAAGAATTGTTTTTTCCTACACTGTTTGATTTAAGCAAACAACATGATGCCTCATCACTACAAAAACATTCCCCTACATAATCATAACCAGAAAATTAATATTGACACATTACTACCATCTAATCCTCAGATACCATTCACGACTTACCGGCTGTCTCAGAGGTGTCTTTCATAATGAAAGAGTCTAGTTCAAAATGCCGCGCAGCCTTTAGTTGTCATGTCTCTTTGGTCCCCTTCAATCTGAAACGTTTCCTCAGTCTTTCCTTGACTTTCTTTCCTTTGACAATCCTAATACTTTTTTTATTTTTTATTTTTTGAGACAGAGTCTCACTTTGTTGCCCAAGCTAGAGTGAGTGCCGTGGCGTCAGCCTAGCTCACAGCAACCTCAAACTCCTGGGCTCAAGCGATGCTACTGCCTCAGCCTCCCGAGTAACTGGGACAACAGGCATGCGCCACCATGTCCGGCTAATTTTTTCTGTATATATTTTTAGTTGGTCAATTAATTTCTTTCTATTTTTAGTAGAGACGGGGTCTCGCTCAGGCTGGTTTTGAACTCCTGACCTTGAGCTATCCACCCACCTCGGCCTCCCAGAGTGCTAGGATTACAGGCGTAAGCCACCACTCCCGGCCAACAATCCTAATACTTTTGAAGTTACAATTCAGTGTTTTTATAGAATGCACCTCAAGTTATTTGAGTTTGTGTGGTATTTTCTAATGATTAGATTAGATTATACATCTT
>CAUYPO010124322.1:0-49082 GCA_963574435.1 Cheirogaleus major | reverse complement strand
TGTTACTATGTAAACCAACCAGGAATTGTAACTACCAAAGTCAAAGGGCTAAAAGAAAGAATCCAGGAGAGAAAACAGGAGTTAGAACAGGCTTGGGGCTTAGCTATTGCCCCTAGCTGGGCCTCTATCCTTCTGATGGTAACCATGGGACCCTGCTTGCTCAATGCAGTTATTAGATTCATAGAGAGGTTGATGCCGCTGCGTAAACTGATAAGGGCGTCAAAAGGGGGGAATGACAGGGAAAACCCCCCACCCTGTGGCCCCATGGCAGAACTCACTGTTGATTAGATACTTTTTGAATCCCACTCCTGATTGGATGTTAAAGCTTGTTGCTGATTGGATGCTTTCTGAATCCTACCAAGGGTATAAAAACTGGAGGAGAACAAGGAAGGGGGGCTCAGAATTTGGTGGCATGCACTTCTGAGCCCACCGGCAGAATAAAGGCTGCTTCTCCAACTCTCCGTGTGCCACTTGGTTCTTTCCCCAGTCAATCACTGTAACACTAGCTGTAACACTTGCTGTTAACACTTGCGGGAACATTTCTAGGGTTTTTTTTTTTTTTTTCACTTATTGTAAATAGTATTGAGTTGTTAATGTGATTCTCAGTTTGGCTGTTATTAAAATATAAAAATGCTACTGATTTATGTACATTAATTTTGTAACCTGAGACTTTGCTGTATTACTTATCAATTCTAGGAGTTTTTTGGAGGAATCTTTAGGGTTTTCTAGATATAAGGTCATATCATCAGCAAATAATTTGACTTCTTCTTTTCCAATTTGGATGCCTTTATTTCTTTCTCTTCCCTGATTGCTCTGGCTAGGACTTCCAGTACTGTGTTGAATTGAAGTGATGAACATGGGCATCCTTGTCTTGTTCCAGTTCTTTGGGGGAATGCTTTCAACTTTACAGCATATATTGTAATTTTTGCTGTGTGGCTTTGTCATATACTGCTTTTATTATTCTGAGGTTATGTTCCCTCTAGCCTAGTTTGTCAAGAGTTTTTATTATGAAGGAGTGCTGGATCAAATGCTTTTTCTGCATCTATTGAACAATTCTTGCAACCCTGGGATGAAACCCACTTGATCACGGTGAATTATATTTTTTTAATGTTCTGTTGGATGCAATTTGCTAGTATTTTCTTGAGGATTTTTCCATCTATGTTCATGAGGGATATTAGTCTGTAGTTTTCTCTTTTGTTGTGCCCATTTGGTATCAGTGTGATACTGGCTTCGTAAAATGAGTTATGGAGGATTCCCTCCTTCTCAATGTTATCGAACAGTTTCAGTAGGATAGATACCAGTTCTTCTTTGTAGGTTTGGTAGAATTTGGCTGTGACTCTGTCTAGTCCTGGGCTTTTTATTGTTGGGAGGTTTATAAATTAATGATTCAGTCTTGCTATTCATTATTGATCTGTTTAGGATTCCTATTTCTTTCTGATTTAAGCATAGGAGGTTTTGTGTTTCCAAAAATTTATCCATGTATTTTCTAGCTTGTGTCTATAGAGGTGTTTGTAATAGTCTCAGATAATCTTTTATATTTCTGTGGCATCAGTTGTATTGTCTCCTTTTTTCATTTCTGATTGAACTTATTTAAATCCTCTCTCTTCTCTTCTTGGTTAATCTACCTGGTGGTTGTCAATTGTATCTTTTCAAAGAACCAACTTTTTGTTTCATTGATCCTTTGAATGTTTTTGTTTGTTTAAATTTCATTTAGCTCTACTCTGATCTTTGTTATTTCTTGTTTTCTGCTAGTTTTGAGTTTGGTTTATTTTTGTTTTTCTAGTTCCCTAAAGTGGACATTAAGTTGTTAGTGTGTGATCTTTTTGTCTTTTTGATTTAGATATTTAGTGGTATGGATTTTCCTCTTAACACTGCTTTCTTTGTATCCCAGAGATTTTAGTAGTTTGTGTCACCATTATCATTCAATTCATAATTTTTAAAAAAATTTTCATCTCGACTTCATCAAAGCTCACTGCAGCTTAAATTTCCAAAGATTGTTCAGCAGCAGGTTGTTTAACTTCCACATATTTGTATAGTTTTGAGAGTTCCTCTTGGAATTGATTTCTACTTTTATTCCACTGTGGTCTGAGATAATATGAGGTATTATTTCAATTTTTTACAATTTGCTGACACCTGTTTTGTGGCCTAACATATGGTCTATCTTGGAGAATGTTCTGTGTGCTGATGAGAAGAATGTATATATATTCTGCAATTTTGAGGTAGAATGTTCTATAAATGTCATTTAGATCCATTTGTTATAGAGTCCTATTTAAGTCCAATGTTTCTTTGTTGATTTTCTGGGCTTTTTGCACTACATACAAAAATGATGTATGTCAAAATTGATCTGTCTAGTTCTGTCAGTAGAATGTTGAAGTCCCCTACTATTAATATGTTGCTGTTTATTTCATTTCTTAGGTCTAGTAGGATTTGTTTTATGAATCTGGAATCTCTGGTGTTGGGTGTATAAATGTATAGGATTTTATATCTTCTTTTTAAAAAATTTTTTTGCTTTTATTTCATCATATAATGGATTTTATATCTTCTTGTTGAACTGATCCCTTTATCACTCACTGTATGATGACCATTTTTGTCTTTTTTCACTGTTGTTGTTTTAAAGTCTGTTTTATCTGATATAGCTACTCCTGCTCACTTTTGGCTTCCATTAGGTGTAATATTTTTTCTTACCCCTTTACCTTGAGTCTGTGAGAGTCTTTACAAGTTAAATGAACTTGTTGGAGACAGCAGATGTTTTGGTTATGCTTTTTAATCCATTCTAACAATCTATATCTTTTAAATGGGACATTTAGACCATTTACATTCAATGTTAATATTGATAAGTGAGGTAGTGTCCAGTCATCATGTTGGTTATTACCTATTTGCTTTGTTGCGGGGCGAGAGTAGTTGAGGCAGGCCCGTGAGGAGATCAGCTGCTTCTTCCCACGGAGCCAAGTCGCTAAGATAGGGGTCGCCACAGAGGATAAGGAAATTGATAGGCAACAAAGAGAAATAAAAGAATACACAGAGACTAAGGTATAGTTTATAGTTATATATATCAGATATAACACAGCAGGGAGTACCTAGGGGACTGGCGTATCTCCATAAATGCCAGCAATGTGGTTAGATTCATACAGGTTTTTATAATCACAGACAACATTACCAGTTGTCAGGGTAACATATTTGCATATCAGGGAATGCAGTTGCTAGGGGATACAGGTAGTGTGTTAGGGTCAAAAGTCCTCTCAAGGGGCTTCTAATCTATCTAGGTGAACAAACAGTTACAAAGTCTTTTAGGTGCTAGCTTCTAAGTTCGAAGAGGTAATTGTCAATTAACAAAGGTAAAACAAAAGAGGTATAGTGACTCAATATTTCTTTGATTAGTTCTGGTGGACTTAAAGGTAGACAAGAGAGAGCAGGAAGCCCATCTCTAATAAAACAGGTGTTTATAACCACCGGGGCGCATCTCTGGGCAAAGTGCACTCATTGTCTCTGGCTCCCATCCTGTGGGCCATGTTTGCCTTGTCTTGTCTTTCAAGACACAAGGAAGCTCACAGATTTTGAGATACTGGGAAGACTTTCTGGAAAACATCTCTACCGGAGATTTGAGAGCTCTCCCATGATAGCAGCCTCTAATAAGTGAACCATTGAGTCCACATTGTCCTTCCAGGCAAAACCCTGCAAACTCCTGTTTCTGTCTTTAATATAGTAATATTGGGTTATACAATAAAATAATGGTCTTATGAGCCACATCTCATTAATTCCTCAATCATATTTTCCCAACACTTTGTATTCTCCCTTGTGTTACTATTTTACAGGAGCTGTAATTTTTTTTTAAACAATCTATTACTTGCTTATTTATTTAATTTTTAGAGATGGAGATCTCACTCTGTCACCCAGTTTGCAGTGCAGTGGTGTGAGCAAAGCTCATGGCAGCCTTGAACTTCTGGGTTCAAGTGATTCTTCTGCTTCAGCATCTTGGGTTGCTGGGATTACAGGTGTGAGCTAGTGTGCCTGAGTTTTTATTTTTGAATATTTTTACAGTGGTGTGTATCAACTGTTCTCTTCAGTGTTTAGAGCTCTTCTGAGCATTTCCTGTGGGGGAGGTCTAGTGGTGACAAATTCCTTTAAAATTTGCTTGTCTGGGAAAGATTTTATTTCTCTTTCATTTATGAAGCTTAGTTGTGCATCATACAAAATTCTTGGCTGGCAGTTATTCTGCTTAAGAATACTAAAAATGGGACCCTGTTCCCCTCTGGCTTGTAAGGTTTCTGCCAAGAAGTCTGCTGTTAGTCTGATGGGTTTTCCTTTGTAAATTATTTGATGCTTTTGACTCACAGCGTATATGATTTTCTCCTTTGCTTTGACTTTAGCTAGACTGATGACTGTGTGTTTTGGTGATATCCTATTTGCAATAAATCTTCCCAGAGCTTGTTGACCTTCTTGTGTCTGGATGTCTAAATCTCTAGCAAGACCAAGGATGCTCTCTGTGGGAGCCACATGTGCTGGCTGCTTCTAGTTTACCGTCTTGGCTGGAAGAAAGATCCTTCTTTATAGCAAGATTGTAAAAGATATTCTCCAATATTTTCTTCTTAAGGGATTTTAAATTCACTTTGAATTTATTTTTGTATGTAGTGCAGAGTAAGGATCTGTTTCTATACTTTCCTATACGAATAACTGGTTGTTTTGGTATTATTTATGGAAAAATCTGCACCTTGTGTTTTTAATGTCTGCTCTCTCATACATTGTTTCCAGGTATGTGTGTATGTGTTTCTGGGCTCTTTATTATGTTTCACTTTTCTGTTCGATGGTCCCTAGGCCAATACCACAATGCTTTAATGACTATAGCTTTATTATCACTTCTGATATTTGATAGGATAAATGTTCCTATCTGCTACTTTTTATTCAAAGTTTGGTCATACTCTTGGCCCTTAGTTCTCCAGATATATTTCAGAATCATAACTTTGTCAAATGCTATGAAATATCCTGTTGGATTTTGATTTGAATTACATTGAATTTATAGCATAATTTGGGAAGAATTGCTATCTTTATGATATTGAATTTTCTCACTCATGAACACACTAAAAATCTTCATTTATTCACATGTACCTTAATTTTCTTCAATGATGTCTGAGAACTTTATAAAGACAGGGATGCAGTTGTGCAAGTTGTGTACCTTGGTCTATTGATGCCCCTGGAGTCATATGGTGTCCAAGTTTATGGCTGCTCAGGACAAACATGTATACAAGTCTTATGTAACTTTTCTCAACTTTATTCCTAAGTATCTTCTAGTTTTTGTTGCAATTGGGAGTTGTATCTTTCAAAAATTTAGTTTTACATTTAATGTTGCTGGTGCGCACACACACACAGAGGTACACTCATACACATGAACAGACACATTATCTTTTATCGTGTTTAATGTTGCTGGTGCGCACACACACACAGAGGTACACTCACACACATGAACAGACACATTATCTTTTATCGCGTGAACTTGCTAAACTCTTCTTAGTTCTAACAGTTTGTAGATTTTTGGATTTTTCTGTGTAGATAATCATGTTATTTGCAAATAATAAAATATATGTTTTTTCCTTTTTAATCCTTATATGTTTTTCCCCATGGTACTGGCTAAGACCTCCGGCACGTGGTGAATAAAGCAGTTGCAGTAGGTACTTTTGTCTTTGACTTTAAATACATCAGGCTAATGTTAAGCATGATGTTTTCACTGGATTTTTTGAGATAGCCTTTATCAAGTTAAAGAAATTCCCTCCTATTTCTTGTGTGAAGAGGTGCTTTACATTGAATTTTTAAAATCTATTTGTAGTGAAATTATTATTTTCCATTTCTTTGATCTTTTAATGTGCTGAATTACATTGATATATTTTCTAATATTAAATCAATCTTGCTTTTCTGGAAGCAACTTGGTCATGAAATATTGTGTTTATTTTTACTGGGTTTGGTTTATTAACAATATATTTATGATACTAGTATCCATGTTCATGAGTATAACTGATCTATAATTTTCCCTGTTTGTATTTCCTTGTCTAATTTTGATATCAAGGTTACACTAGTCTCACAAAGTGAGTTGAGGAACTTCCTCTTTATGCTTTGGAATAGGCTGTGTAATAGTATTATCTATTCTCGACTGAGTTTTAGGACTTACCCTAAAACCATCTGGCATCTGAGCTTGATTTAAATCTTTCTCTACCTCTGTCTCTCTCCGTAGATACTTAAACATTGATTCAATTCTTTTGATTGTTATGAGTCTATTTAGCTTTTCCATTTCTTCTTGAGTCAGTTTTGGCAAATAGTCATTTGTTAGAAAATTACCTAAGTTATCTAAGTTTGCATGAAGTTTTAAGCAAATCCTATGATTTTTTATTATTTTTTCTTTTTTCTTTTTTAATTTCATTTTCTTTTTCTTTTTCCATGAAAATATTACTTCTTGCAAAATCCTCTGATTTTTTAAATTGCAGTCCCATTTTTCATTTCTTTTCCATCAGTTTCTGCTCTTTGTATTTTCTCCTTTCTGTTTTCCCCTGTTGCAGTGCTAGTTCCTCATTATTGAGCTGGTATCTTGTTCATCCGTCCGCAGGCCTCTCTTACGTGATATAAGCATCCAAGACTGTAAGTTTCTGTTTAACCACTTCAGTACGGCGCTCACCGACCGCAAAACCTTGTCCACAGCCGGCTCTCACAGTCCCCACGATAGTTTGTGCTGTGCATTGACGACGACTCTGTTTTGCTCGTGTTGTGAGGAAAGCTTTAAAGCACTGAAAGCTTGTTTTACTTTACAGGCAGCTTTAGGAAAATAACTATAATAACTCCTACTAAGGACTTGTTAAAAGGTCATGGATTCGTAGTAACTTATTAGCTGAACGTACACACTGCAACTGCAGAGATAAAAGCCGTAAAAGTAAAAGCTTTTGGCTGTCGGCTAAAGTCGACGCTCGGCTGCGCGCCTTCATATCACGGCTATTGGCTAAAGTCGATGCTCGCCTGTGCACGTTCATCTGTGGCTGTCGACTATAGTCGACACTCGTACCAAAGTGGTTAAGGAGATTGCTGGGGCTCTGCAGTTTCAGAGGATCAAGGAGGGGTGACCAGAGGCCACAATAGACTCAGCAAGAGCCAGAAGCTGGGAAGAGCCCCCAGGCTGCCTGGATGTCAGGAAACAGATCAAGGGCCATCTGACTGCCCCTGGCAGAAGCTACGTGTCAGCCCTTGTGAGGAGGGAAGCCTAAGACAAAGGATCCTCTCGGCCCAGGAATGGAGCTTCAGACTCAACGATCAGAACCGGAGGCTAGTCCTGCCTGCTCTGGCATAGCTCTCAACCCTGGCCTGGCGACTCCTTACCCCTTGAGTCTTAGTAGAAGCCAGGACAGCGTTAGTGGGAGAGAGACCACTACCCTGGTACATGCAGGGGATAAGCCACTCTTCTCAGAGCATGGGGCATGCAAGGAGAAGAATGTGTCCCCATCACTGGGAGGCTGTAAGTCATGCAAAGGAAGAGGTGCCTGTGGGCTCCAGCAGGAGTCCTGGAGGATGGGCATGCAGAGGGGGCAGCTGTGGTACCCGGTACCTGTCAGGGGCCCCAGCCTTGGGGGTTAACAGTTTGACTCATCATGGTGGGCTGCATCACAGAAGAAGCGTGAGCCCCGCTTGGCAGTACGGGCCGTGAAAGGGACACTCTTCAGCACTGTGGCCCAGGAGAGAGACACAGTGGTCAGGCCTCATGGAGGACATGGGGGAAGAGGGCCCAAAGGGGTTGGGTTGAGCTTTGTGAGCTGGGTCCGATTGCCAGATCCCAGGGAGGGAAAAGGGGCTCACCTGTGATGATGTCCTCAATGGTACCATCCTTCCCCTCATAAACAGGCCGGTGCTCCTTGGCCTGGCGCCGTCTCAACTCTGCAATTAGCTCTTGCTGTTGCCACTTGTTTCGCTGGGATGGGGTCTAGGATTTGGAGAGGGAAGGAAGTTACTGATCTAACATGGGGCCGGTTCCTGCCGCATGACGCAGTCCGAGGACACTGTTGGATGTGCACTGCTAGGAATCAAAGCCCCTCTCTCCAGCCCACTGGACCCTAGTCCTCAGGCCCTTGGGTGGTCTGTCTATTCCAGTTTCTCATCTCTCTAGCTCTGTTCACCAATTCTTTGCCCTGTTTTCCTCCAGACCCCAATTCTTGGCCCCACCCACCTTGGCATCCAGTTTCTTGGCTTCCTGAGCCAGCTGCTTCTCTCGCATTACCTCCTCCTGCTTCTTGCGGGCTTCGTTCTCTTGTTCTGCCTCCTAAGAGCCATGGAAGGTGGTTGGGGGTGAAGCTCACATAGGCTGTGAGGGGAGGGGCTAACTCTGAGGGTAGAGAGTGGGTGGCAGTAGGACCAGCAACCCCAGGTGTCCACCCTCTGGAGGGGTACTTCCTGCCCCAAACAATGACAGGAAGGGCCCAGGCCCTTCCCTACCCACTAGTTCACAATTAAAAGGTCTGCCGCAGCTTCTACTGCTCCCTCCCCGTAATCGGAGGAATAGTCAGAAAAGGCCCAGACTTGAAGCCCAGGCTTCTCCCCCACAACCAGTTTTCTCTGAGCCAAACTCCTTTAAATGCTTCACCTTACCTTGTAAGAACGAATGAATCGGACAAACACTGGGAAGAACACAGAAGGTGGCGTGGTCTTGGGACTCTCGCCAAAGTAGCGCACGACTGCATTGTAGGCTTCCTGGGGAAGGGGTGGGCAGAAGGGGTCACCTGGCAGGAAGAAGCCCAGCTCCTGGACCAGGGACAGGAGGCCTGTGGAAAGCGGAGCCCAGGCCAAGAGGAGGAAAACCAATTACCCAAGCTCATGAGCTGGAGAGAACCTGGGGCCACTAACGTTTCCAGAGGTGGCTGCCTGCCACCCCCAAGCCCTCTCTCACCTCACAGCCAGCCCACCAGCTGCTTGATGAAGAACCAGAACTAGGCCCACCTAGAGGGGCCTGGCACTTTGGCCCTGGTTGCTCCCACCCGCCTGCTCCCCATGCTCACCTCAGCTGTCTTTGCATCTCGCTGGAGCTTGTCCAGTTTGCCTTCATTGGTGCTGAGGAAGTTCCGCAGGACGCTGTTGTCGTGAATGCTGCACTCCCGCCGAATCAGCTCCATGCCCCGGCCCAGCTCCTTCACATCCAGCAACACGTTCTCCAGGGACACTGTAGTCACGAGAGGCCTGGCTGAGGTCCACCCAGGGCCTGGCATGCCCACCTCCCAGCCCAGGGCTCTAGCAAACTCTGCCCTCCCCACCAGCATGGGCTCACTCAGGTTCTCACACCTATATGGACATAGAGACGTGCACACCAAGCCAGCTGCACCCTTACAGGGGAAAGGAATGGCCTGTGAGCTCATGGCCCACGGAGGCTGCTACAGTTTTCGTAGGTGGGGCAGAAATAACAGCTACCTTATGTCGTAGAGGGCTTTATGGTTTTTCGAAGCACTTCACATACTCTAGAGAGAAACCGTCTCCAGGGCCAGGTTGAGGGAGCTGGGAGTAAAGAGCCACTGCCTCCCACTCTCTTTCCTGTTCCTGCTCCCACTGCACCTCACTAGGAAGGGCTGGGCCGGGCCTGGAGGAAGGCTCCCTCTGAGCGGCCCCTGCTCACGGCTCCAGCGGAAAGCTTTGAAGTGCTCAGAAGATAACAAAAGGCAGAAACAAATGGACCCAAGTGTTCCCTCTCTTCATAGCTTCCTGGGGTTGTCCTGGGCTAGATGTGAGGGGCAGACCCACTCGGCCAGGCTCCCCTCACCTGCTGCAGCCTTCTCCACAAAGTGCAGCTCGTGCCAAAAGTTAGCCAGGTCTGGGTATTTCTCCTTCACCGTCAAAGCGATAAAGTGCAGCAGCGTCATCTTCCGGTCAGTGGACTTGGTATCCAACAGCTGGGAGAAGGGTGAGGACAGAGCGGGAGGGCTAAGCACTCTGGCTCTGCCACTGCTGCCCCCAGGCCGCCTGCCTGTGCTGCCCCCGCCATCTCACCAGATCCAGGCTCTGGAGCTTGAAGCCATACACAGCTCCCCGCTTGCTGCTGTTCATGTAATTCCCCAGCGCAAGGATGATCTGTCCAAGAGATGCATGGGAACGGTCAGGCCCAGGCCCCAAGGGCTCCTTCTTCCTCTCCATATAGCCCCGGGCCCCCACCTAGGACCTGGGAACCACTAGCGCCCCCCGTTTACAACGTCTCCCCACCTCCAACATCTGCTTCAGCTTCTGCGAGGACTTGACAGAGGCGGAGGCCGCAATGATGGCATTGAGTTGCTGGAAGGTGAGATGAACACTTGAGTAACCCCAGGCTGGGTAAAGTCAGGGAGGGGCGGGAAGGACTGGCTGGGCAGGGGAGGTGGCTAGTGGGTGGAAGGTGGAGGGGCAGCACGGTAAGTTGGGCTGGGGCTGTACCGGAGTGAGCATCTGCAGGTTGTCCTGGAAGTTGCCCAGGAAGGCCATGCCAGCCATTCGCTGGGTCAGCCGTTCCACCTTGCTGAAGAGCAGCATGAAGCGGTCCTCGGCTGCCAGCTCCTCCAGGGGCTGCCGCTCCCGCTCATACTGCCGCAGCAGTTTCACCTCCGCCTCTGTGGGCAGGAAGCGCATCAGGCACTCCACGAAGTCCACGGGCAGTGTCTGCAGGTCAAACCTGTGTGAGAGGAAGGGACCGCCTCAGGTCTCGCGTCTGCCCACATGTTCCCTCATCCCTTTTATTTAATAGCTCCTGGAAGGATCAGGGCAAGGGTCTGAGCATGGAACACAGCCAGTGGTACAGGACCCATTGCCTCATTTGTCACAGTACCAGCAATGACAATACTTGGGGGACATTCCATGCTCCTGTTTAAAATCCTTAATGTCTTCCCTTTGCACCTAGGTGAAATCCAAACACCTGTGCTTGGCGGCATAGGAAGCCCAGCCTGCCAGACTTCTGTCCAACTCTCTTCTTTCTCCCCTACTCTCCTGCCTACACTAAAGCCAGATTCCACTTTCAGTGCCCAAGGCACCAGGCTTCTCCCTCCAGGCCCCGAACTGGGTTAACTCGTATACTTCCCTCAGGTCCCAGGTGAAACATGACCTCTTCTGGGAGGCCTTCCCTAATCAGCAGGCTCAGCCACGTGGCCTTCCCTAGTCTCCCAAAGCTGCCTGTACCCCTGCCATCTTGGTGGTATCTCTCCGTGTTACCGCACTGTTCCCACTAGACTAGGTGCTCCTTGGGTGAAGGTCTGGGCTGAATTCCCAGACCTCACACAGTGCCTGGCAACAGCATGGATGCAGTAAGTTCCGGCCACACCAGTGGATGATTGAGGGGTGTGAGGGAGTTCTGTCAGAAGCCTTGAAATCTAGGGAAAGCCAGGATCCTGGGTAGAGAACTGTGTTGCCAACTGGCGGTGGACCAGGGCCAGGTTAATGGGAGCCTCACGTGTGAATGGCTCTGCAGATCTCCTCGGCTGAGCGGCCAGCCTTGCGTAGGGTGATGGCCAGGTTCTTGGCACGATTGGCTTCCAACAGAGTCACCTTGCTGGCAGCCTTTTGTGCTGTCTTGTTCTTGGAGCAGATGAGGTCAAGGGCAGGGCCCTGGGCTTTTGTCTTGAATAATTCTTCAAACTTATCCAGGTCCAGGTCCTGGCAGGATAAGCAGGAAAATGCTGTGGCCTCGTGCTACTGGAAGACCCCCTGGCAGCCTGCCCTGCATTGGCCCAGAGCTGTCATTCTGTCGTGTTTCATACATACAGACACAAGTAAACACATAACTAGAAATGCATGTTACATACATGGACAAGGCACTCATGGAGCAGACCCTAGTCCCAGCCTGTCTGAGGGCTTTACCAAGGCTGGATGTGCTCAAAAAACAACCTGGTCCCCAGCCCCTAACTCCACCTCTCTGGGCCCCAGACCCTGTCACCTCCAAGATTTTCTCATCATCAAGTTCGCTGAAGACAGTGCCACTGATCTGGTTGGGTTTCAGCGCTGTCCAGTTGAAGACAGGCAGCCGGAACTTGGTCTTGATAGGTTTCTTAATTCGAATGGCTAGTTTGGGAGGAGGATCAGTGAGGCAGGGGCCAAGGACACACTCCCCTGGTCCCATCAGCCCTGCCCGGAGCCAGGGGACACTCACCTGACAGGCCCACCGTCAGTACTACAGAGGGAGCAGCACCAGGGAGAGGCGGGGCTGGGGGACACTTGTCTGGGGGAAGAAATGGCACAGTGACCAAGGGGTCAAGAGACTTCACAGGCTGCCCTCCTCTCTGCACTCGCCTCCCAGCCCCCTAATCTAGTCCTTAAAGACTCTCAGAGAAGGAGGCTACAAGAACTCTGCTCAAGCTGCTCCCAGGAATCCTAACTTTGACAGGGCAATTCTTGCTAGTCTCTGACCCAGTTTCTCCTGCTATAGTCTAAGCCTTCTCCTTGGCTGTCTTCAAAGGAATCTTTATGATCCTAAAACAGGTCCACATCTGCCCTTGGGCACCTCTTTGCTAGTAACTTTTGCCTCCCTCAGATTCTAGCCCTCCCTCAGCCCTCTCTGACCCTGATTTTATATCCTTCCAGCCCTCAAATGATGCCATAGTCCCAGCTTCTAAGGAAGACAATGTTGACTAGGGTTTTAGTCCCCACAGCAAGACTGCCCCTGCCAGCCCCCAAGAGACCATAGGCATCGTGGTTACCTGGTAATGGGGGAGGTGGAGGGGGCAAGGGAGGAGCTGGTGGTGGAGGCAGAGGCAGGACCTCCTCAGGGGTTGGGTCTGGAGCCAGAATGTCGAGGTCAGAGGGTGGCATGCCCTCACTCAGCTCTGTGGGGCCTACTCTGGCCAGGGCCTCACTGCCCATGGACTCCAGGCCCCGGGCACTTGGCTCTAAGCGGCATCGGCGCTGGAAAGCCTCCTCCTTCTCTTTAATAAGCCTCCTCAGGGTGTGCACCTGGTGGTTCGTGTTCTCATATGTTTCCTATCGGCAAACAACACCATTAAGGGGAGAGTGGGCTAAAGGCACAGTAGTCATTGCCCCTAGGACTGAGAATGCCTACCCAAGGATCTTTCAACTAGGGTGCTCAGAGTGGCAAAAATCCACGTGGGGGGATGGGGAACCAGAGGCAAACAGAAGAACTGGCCTGCTTCCCTGGCACCCTGGAGTGTATTCCTCTCTGCTCCAGCTTATTCTCACTGCACAGGCCCCTCAAGGCCAGAGAAAAGGTTGCCCCTGTGAAACGCCTTGACCCACTGTCAGTCTGACACAGCTGCTCTCTCCACCGCCCTTTGGGCTTCATTTTGCTTTTTTGTTTGGCCTTGTATGATTGCTCAATTGGAAGCCCCTAAGGACAAAACCCTGTCTCACCCATCTCTGTATCCTCTGCAATTCCCCATACAGTGGTTAGCAGGGGCTGGGCAGATAGGTACTGGGCTTAACAGAGCTAGCATGCATTATAATCTTCTGGAAGAAAGGGTAGGGTGGGGGCATGACTTATCACTAACAAAAAACTAGATTAAAAGGCAGAGAAGAGACTGAACTACGAGGAGCCCCTGCTCGCTCAATTTAGGAAACCTGGGGGACATCCTGATCAGCAGTGTGCCTGCGTCACTCTGACCTTGCTTGGGAGGCACGGCTGGGGGAAGCACATGGAGGTGCAGGGGCACAAAACCGACCGCGTGGGCTGCAGAAGGACCCTGGAATGGGACTCCAAAGCAGCCCGTGAGGGCCCCATCTGCTCCCACCCTTTTCTGGGTCTGTTTGGGTCACTCTGGCTTCAGCTTCCTTCTCCAACTAAAAAATGGGGTAAAATCATCATCATCTGAAAGCCTAAAGGGTGAATCGAGATCTGAGTCCTAGAGGACTTGACATGACAGAGGAAATAAAAGCAAGACTCCAAGGCTCTGGAGCCCAGGGACTGCCTTCCCCAGAGCACACGCACCTTGATGCTCTCCAGTTCCTTCTCCCGCTGCAGGAGCTGCTTCTCTAGCTCCGCCACCCGCATCATGTTCTCATTCTCTAGGTCCAGAAGCTTCTCCGTGAGCTGCAGGACAGGAAGGGCAGGGTTGGGGCTGGCCCTAAGGCCTGGGCACCTGGCACAGCCTGAAGCCCAGACAGGCCTGGGCCCAACATCCCCATGCAGGGCCCCAAAAGCAGCATGATCAGGTCAGGCTCCCCTACAACCCACTCACAGGCCCAGGCTCTAATACCACATGAAATAGTAACAGATACAAGGCAAATGGCCACATTCTGACTTTTCTCAAGCCCAAGGCCACGCCATGCCAGCCCTGGAGGTCAGTGTGTGTTCTAATTGGCAGATGGTTCAGTAGCTCCAGCCAGAGTATGCTCTAGAGAGCCCCGGTGGGTGCTAACACCTCCCCAGGGCTCAATCTGGAGGTAAGTGGGTCAGCCTAGGATTCCTGGAATTCAGACGTCCCCACCATCCCCTACTCTCAGCAGTGGCTCTGGCAGGCAAGGAGAACCACCTACATGGGACACATGCTCCTCCAGTTCCTCCACCTTCTCCAGGGCTACATTCTTGGTCTCAGCATCCTCCAACAAACCCCCCACGTCAAACACGTTGTCCAGGTACGCCTGAATCTGCACCTGCAGCTTCTCGCTCTCTGTGTGCCTTGACTTCTGGGAGAAGAGCAGAGAGAGTGGTAACTGGGGAAGCAGGCATAGGATCAGGGGAGCCTCCTGAGAAAAATTTAGTCCTCTTCACCCTTCATTATCACTTCCTAGAGCATTAAACCCAAGGACTTCTTGCTCCTGGAGCTGCCTGACTGGGGAATTATCTGTGAGGGGTCCTGAGTATCAAGCCACAGAAGACGAGCAGGGTTCCAGGAGCATTGAGGACTAGGCACTTGTGAAAGAAAAACCCTTTGTGATTTGGCTAAGCTGGTCCTCTACTCCACAGCGCCTCACCCACCCAAATAGCTCACCTGAAGGAACTCCTCCAGACCCAGCTTGGTAAACTCATACTGCAGGTGGACTCGGAAGTTCATGTCTTCCACAGAGTGCACCACAATGTTGATGAACTGCATGCAGGCCACCTGGGGGAGAAGCAGCCCAGCGAGGCAGAGACAGCAGAGCAAGACACAGGGAGGATAGGTGGCTGTTAGAACATCATCATTAGCTGGATAATCCAAAGGAGTGAATAAAAAAGTTAAGTTTAAGGCCAGGTGTCGTGGCTCACACCTGTAATCCTAGCACTCTGGGAGGCCAAGGTGGGAGGATCACTTGAGCTCAGGAGTTTGAGGTTGCAGCGAGCTATGATGATGCCACTGCACTCTAACCTGGGCGACAGAGCAAGACCCTATCTCAAAAAAAAAGTTAAGTCTTTATGGGGGCAGTAAGAGTATTTTAACTTCAAAAATGGTCAAATTTCATATTCAGTTTATAAAGACAAGTAAATTACATGAAAAACAGATGTAAATGAAGATACAGCTATCTGATTTCCTTTGTACGTCAGCAGGTATTTCTTGAGACCACCTGACCTAGCCACAGACCCTGGACTGAGGGGAAGAGAAGTTAGAGGAAGAGCTTAGGAAAGGGAAGGCAGCTCAAATAGGATCCAAATCAAGGACAAAGGGTGCTCAAGAAAGGAGGAAGTTAGATCTGAGATACAGAAATGACATTCCTGAAGTTTCTAAGAGCTCTCTGGGGTGTGTGGATGGACAAGGAGCATTTACTGAGTAGAAAGAATCATTCTGGATTCCACACAGAACATCAAGATATGCTGTTGAGGCCAAGTGTGGCGGCTCACTCCTGTAATCCTAGCACTCTGGGAGGCCAAGGCGGGAGGATTGCTTGAGGCCAGGAGTTCAAGACCAGCCTGAGCAAGAGTGAGACACCATCTCTACTAAAAATAGGAAAATTAGCCTGGCATCACCATGCACGCCTGTAGTTCCAGCTACTCAGGAGGCTGAGGCAGGAGGATCGCTTGAGCCCAGGAGTTTGAGGTTGCTGTGAGCTAGGCTGATGCTATCGCACTCTAGCCTGGGCAACAGAGAGACTCTGTCTCAAAACATGAACAAGAAAAAGATACGCTGTGGGCCTGGCCCCTGTTCTTGAGAAGTGTGCAGCACTGCTGGGTGTGTGCCTGACCCAGGCCAGTTCCTCACCATGAAGTCGATGTTGCTGTCCTCATTCCGGAAATACTCCATCAGCTTCTCAAAGCGGTGTAGCTCCTTGCACACCTGTACGAGCAAACTTTCTCAGTGAAAGGCTCTGCCCCATGCAGAACTCAAGCCCCTGAATCCTGGCTCCGACAGATATCACAGCAAAGCACTGGTTCAGACCAAGTTTAATCACAACTCTATCTATAAAATGGGCCATTCTGGACACTATAAAAGAAAACCTGGGACCTGGAATCTGGCTCCCACCACTGGCTGAGGGAACTTAGCAAGACCTGTGCCCTTAGGCTGGCCTTTAGGTACCTCTGGGCATAGGCCAAGAAACACAGGGATCTGATGCTTCCAAGTTACTGAAGGAATGAGGGAAGGAAGGAGGAAGGGAGGCAGGTCACAGCTGAGGCAGGAGGCTGAGGTCCTAGTAGGGCCGTAGGGGAGGGGCCAGTGTGCAGGAAAGCCCTCTCTGAGAGGGGTCCAGAGGCTCCTGTGAGCCTCTGGACTTCATGGAGGAAGCGCCATTTCCTGACTTGAACAATGGATGCTAGGGAAGAGGTCCAAAGAAGAGGAAGGGGTGGGACCAGCAGCTGTGGCTGGATGTCTAGGAATCCTATTCAAGCAGATAGGGGTTCCAGAGCCAGGACCAGAGGCTGGGGAAATTCCACATAGGAGCTACCTCTCCCCTTACCAGTAACAGCCAACAACCCAGGAAACATCCTTGCACACCTTCTCCCACTGCAAACACATCTGCTTTGGGTTCTACCAGTGGGTTCATCGCATTCAACTCCCACCTGGTGAGTCTCTTCAAGTACAGACACCCAGGCCTGCAGTGGGTCCAGAGTGGGACACATGGATCTGCACTTGCAACACACTCCTCAGGCAGGTGATTCTGATGCATGGCCAGATTAGGACCACTGGACTGTAGCCCTCAGCTATCTCAGACTATAGCTGGCCAGTGGGAGGTTTCCCAGCACAAAATCACATGATCTAGTAAGACTGAATTTCTGGTTTTGCTTCTAAAACCAGTGGCAGTTGGGAGGGGGAGGTGCATAGTGGGTCACGCCTGTAATCCCAGAACTTTGGGGGGCTGAGGCAGGAGGACTGCTGGAGGCCAGGAGTTTGAGATCAGCCTGGGCAACACAGCAAGACCCGTCTATACAAAGAATAAAATACCATCCAGCTGTGGTGGCATGCCTATAGTCCTACCTACTCAGGAGGCCAAGGTGGGAGAACTGCTTAATCCAGGAGTTTGAGGTTATAGTGAGCTATGATTACCACCACTGCACTCTAGCCTGGGTGACACAGCAAGACCCTGTCTCTTAAAAAAAAAAAAAAAAGGGATGAGGGAGGCTGCTTAGCCAAGCACTGGGATGTTAAACCTCACTGGAGACCATGGGAAATGGTGCTTAGCTACCTGGCTCCCCAGTCTCTCCCCCAGACATACACATACACACATGTGAAGATAGCAGACTGACCTCTTTGAAATTGTCAAAGGCAGCAAGGATGATTTCGTGACCTCCCCGCACCAAACACACAGCTGCCAGGAGCTCCAAGACAAGGGCTTTGGTCCTAAGGGGTGAAGAAAGAAGATAACACCTTGGCTCCCCATGCTGACAGCCACACGGCTCACTCCCACGATGGGGAAGTACCTTGGAGAGTGGAGACAGCCTCAGTGGCAGGGGAGGGTGGGTTTGAGGAAGAAGGCAGGAGAAGGCAGGCTTGCTCCCCCACTGAGCTGTGCAGACGAGGGAAGCCAGGAGCATTTCTCCTCCAGCAGAGGTGAAGGGGCCAAACCAAGGCTCTGACAGGACCCAAGTCCAGGCAGTACTTCTTGTCAGGGACACATGGAGCCCTTATCTCCAGAGCCCTGAGCAGAGTTGGGAGGAAAGGGAGGGAAGGAACGTACCTTGGATTCTTATTGTTGAGGCTGAGTGCAATCTCATTGACAGCATGGGGGTGGGACATGACCAGGTTGAATCCGTACTACAAGGGAAAGACAGAAGGAGGGGACCTTGATGGTGGAGAAGGGAGCGCCCAGCCAACCTGACTGTAGGCCCACCAGCAAACCTGTCCCTGACAAGCTGCTGCCCTCCTAGCTCTGCTCTTCGGCAGATGTGGCAGGAGAGGTAGAACACCCATGGCTAGTGCCACACCTTACCTGATAGTTCATGATGGCTCTGAGACAAAGGATACAGACGTGGACGTCATCCTTCTGGCTCACCAGGCGAGAGTTCTTCAGGGCCCTGCGCCCAGGGAGAGTGCTATACCTGGGGGAGACAGGCCAAGCAGTCAGGTGGGAGCTGGGGCCGCCGGTGCAGTGTCTAGGAGTGCTCACTATCACCCAGACAGTAAGCTGCCCCTTAGCAGCAGCAAAAAAGGAGGAAAGAGAACCTTGTACCAACAGCCAAGAGAGGCAGGGTGTAGGAGGCAGGGTGGTCAGCCTGTTTTCACCTCCCTGGAACAGGCCTTTGTCAGCAACTACCCAGGATCCCAGCTTTATACCCAGTGCCCAAACCGTGCTAACCCTAGAGATCCTTCAAAATGCAACAGTAGTTGTGTAGGCCTCCCCACTCCTCCAGATGGGTCTGGAAAGGCGTTCATCTCAGCCTTCCCTCTTTCCACTTCCAGCTGCTGCACCTTTTACACAATCTGTGGGGCAGGAGCATCTTGGCTCTCACCCCACTTCTGTCCCCGAAAAGGCAGAGCACATCCCCACAGGCTCTAAGAAGGCCAGGGGGCTATGTCTGGCTTTGCACTGCCCCCCACCCTCTCAATGATGTTTCATGAAAAGAGGAAGAAGTGCATATGGGATCTGCCTATGCATGACTAGAATGATGAACAATGTCCAAAGGACAGAACCCAAAGGAGACTGAGTGAAAAGCATGGCCATGAGAGACAGAGACCAAGGAAAGAGCCACATGACCCAAAGGAAAGCTTCGCGGAGGAGGAAGGGGCTCTGAGAAGTCATCCGGTCCATCCGCCTACCTCTAGGTAGGATGGCTCTTAAGACACTGCAGACAAATGAACATGCTGCAGTCTTGGACAGAAAAGGTCTGAAGGAAGAAGTGAGGGGAGGGAGAGGGGCGCGCAGGCTTGGGGAGCTGGGCTCCGAGCAGCTGGCGGGGCAGAGTGAAGAGCCAGAGGGAGAGAGAACGAGGGCAGGAGCAGGAGCTGGACTACCCGGTGAAGGCCAAAGGCCAAGGAGCTGTATGAGACATGCCCTGCTTGAGAGGCCCAGGAGGAATGGCAGAGTGAGAGTGAGGAGTGGAGGGGCCCCAGAGAGGGGTGAGGAGTGGGGACAGTCAGAACCCCAGGTGGGGTGGGCACAGCCGAAGACCATGTACTTACCCAGGACAGACCGCTGGGCAGAGTCAAGGAGACAGAGAGGACAGACCAGAGACAGACTGGCAGGCAGAGGGCAAGAGAGCTGAGCCTGGAAGCGAGAGTGGAGGGAGGAGCGTGAGCACTCACCGCTGTACCGAGACGGGGCAGGGGCTGGGGCAGGCGGGCGAGCGAGAGCACACATACCGGAGCACAGACTGGCGCGCAGAGCGAGCGAGGCTGTTGGTGAAGGGGGCCGACAGGGCACTGGGCGGCTGCAGGTCCTCGATTGACCTGCTCCAGGACCGGAGCTTGTCAAATGCACCATCGTCACCACTCTCCAGACCCTCAAAGTCAAACCTGGAGCATGAAAGGACACACGTGCGCACACAGAGGCACATACATAGGAGAAATTCAGTGCCAAGCCCCCACCAGGTGAGCCTGCCCCCACCCTTCAGGCCTCTAGGGCAACAAGAAGCAAGAACAGCAAGGACAGAAAGCAGAGCTGGGCAGCAGAGACCCCCTCCTGGTTGGGAGAGCCACTGACACAAGACGGGCAGAGTAGACACAGGCAGCAACCAGGAGGCGGATCTGAGGAGATGGGATGCTGACAGAGGCCAACTCCACTGCTCCCCACTGGCCAGGCAACTCCAAGAGGAATGGCCACCCCCAGACAGCTGGGGAGCTGGTAGTCTTTGTGTACTCCAAGCCTTAGATGGGACATCTCCAAGAAGCTGTGGCTCCCTAGGAAGACTACCCCCACGGAGGGAGTGGTGGGGAATGGGCCAACTGCAGGTCTTGCTAGTTGGCAAACAGCAGTGGCCAAATGGCCTCTCAGTGTCCTGAGGGAGCCCAGGTGGCTCTGGGTTGGGCAGGACTGAACAGAAGGGAGAGGGGGTCCCAGCAAACCCAGCATGGGACGGTCCTTGATGTTTAGGAGGAGCACAACACTGCCCCGTCCTAGCACTGGGTTTTAATGGCCAGGTTCTCTATGGTTCTGGCTACTTGAGCTTTCTAGATTGTTTTAGGTCTGATGCTCCTTGGGCTTCAGCTTCCCTGGGAGAAGACACTGCAGGTTGAGATTGTGGACTGGGGTCCTGTAGTCTAGCCCCTGTAGGAGTTGGGATGGTTTCTCTGTTTCTCACTTCCTGCTTCTGGAACCAAGTGTCTCCCACCATCAGCAGTTTGTGATTGTGGCCAGGGCAAGGAGGACAGCCGAGATCACAAACCCACAGGGACTTCTCTTACATATCCCCGCTTCGGGAAATACCCCTCTGAGAAATAGTCCCACTGTCCTGTCTTCTTCCCCCGTGTAGGTCACTAAGGACTAAGGGAGCATCTCCCACAGGCTCTTCTCCTCAACAAGCTCAGACTTGCACAGCCCCAGGGCCAAAGGCACAGAGCCTGAGGCTTTCTGGAATAGGAAGGGATATCCACAGAAGCCAGCATGTTCCAAAGGAAGTGGGAGCAGGCTGTGCAGTGCTGACGATCGGGGGGGTGTTTAAGGGGCTCTCCTGTAGACTTCAGAGGAGTCTCCCTCATAGGGAAACAGCTTGCCAGTGGCTTCCCTCTGTCAGTAATAGCACTGTATTACTTAGCACTAGTGCATGCAGTTTACAAATAAATGCCTTCACTCAAACTCTATTTGGCCTCACCCTCTACTTCTCGACCCTTCCCAAACACACACACTCTCTCTTCCACCCTCCTCCCTGAGGCTTTCTTTTTAAAACAGTCAAAGGTACCATGGACACTACAATACTGAGGTTCCAGTGTATTCTTGGTTTAGAGCAGCTGGGATTTGTTTGCTTTTCAAATAAGAGAGATAGGCTTATTTGGAAAAAATGATCTCCATCTTTTTACTATAAAAGCTCTGAATTACAAAAAAACCACTTCAGCAAATGTTTTTCATTTCTTTCTATAAAAAGAGTGGTTTTTTAAGGGATAGCAGGATCATCGAGAATGATTTCTGCAGGGCAAGAATGGGGAGTGGGCCACTCTCAGTTTTAACAGAAGATGGCCAGGAAAAGGTGACAGAGAGGCCAAACACAGGAAAGGCATTAGTTCAAACTCCTAACGAGATGAGACTCAAGACCTGCTGGACAGAGCATAATGGCCAAGGGGGCAAGACAGTAATAGGAACAGTGGAGTCTAGGCTAGGGCCAAGCCTCAGGACTGAGGGGCTTCTGAGGATGCTGGGGAAACTAGGAAAATCACAGGCACACCAGGAAGACTGGCCTCCCTAGGGCATCAGTCTGAATGTGTTGGTCACCATGTTCGTTATCATTATAATTCCTCTTTCCATGTATTCAGGTAATTATGACAGGGTAAACCACCTTGAATAATAATAAAATTAACCATAAAGCTGCTACCACAGTGTAGACCTAGAATGTTCAAAACATAATTAGGGTGCTTTAACACACATCATCATCTGATCCTTACAACAACCCTGGAATGTGGATCACCCTTCACAGAAGAGGACATAAACTTGCTTGAGGTCACACAGACAGTAAATGACAGAACTGAGACCCAAACCCAGCTCTCTATGACTCAAAAGCCCTCATTCCTTCCATGACACCATGCTGTCTTTCCTGTGCTAACCCATTTCTGGATGCCTCCAAGTCCCCAGACTGCTTGAATAAGTCTCCTCAATGCTTCATTTTTCTGTTCAGGTCAAAAGGTCATGTTCACTTCTCCTGGGTTCCTCAATAATGACCAGGGGTAACTCTCTCACATCTGGAGACCCAAAGCTGCTTCTTGAAGACTCAGTTTTCCAAAGATGAATGAATCCCACCAGGGCATCTCTCCCAGAAGTCAGGCCATTTCCTTGGGTTGCTTGCAGCCTGGCATATGGATCCTTTGGGTTCTGATTCCAAGCTCCCTTTCCAAAGCTCTCTCTTCCTGATCCCCAAATGCACCTTCTACTCCAGCCCACAGATACTCTTCACTGGTCCCTGGACACACCCAGGGCTGCCTGTCCTATTCCACACTGCTGCCTGGCTCCTTCCTCCCGTCCTGCAATTTCCATTCCCATCTTCACTGTTGAACTCTCACCCCTCCTCATCAAAGCAGATTGGAACTCACCAACTGGCCGCCAGCCTTAGCCCCGAGGTGGTACTCACATGACAGAACACTGGGCAAAAGACAGGTAATCCACCAGCACATCCAGGCCTTTGTTTTCATCATTCAGAAACTCCCGTACCCACCTGCAGATAAACAAAACCCAGTGACGGGGGTCTACTAGAGTGGGTCAAGGGTGAGGAGGGTGATGGGTCTCTGACCCAACACTACCTCCTCCTGGATCCTTCTGGAATCTAGCACCAGGCTAGGAAAATTCTGAAGATCAAAACCCATGGGAAACCCATTTATGGTCACATCACCAGCCTAGATGTCCCCTAGGCAGGGGAGCCAGGGATGGAGAAAGTACAGGGCCTTCCAAAATCCCTCGCTTTATTGTGAAAGTGCTCCAGCCAAACAAGCTTTCAGGCACTCCCTCCTTAAGGGCCAGGGCCCTGGCTTAGTCATTGTCTGTACCCTCCACACTGCCCTTGCTCAGTGTTTGCCGGAAGAACTGGGGAGGTGTTAACAACATTCACCACAGGCCCAAGTGCAGAGCTGTGCTTGACTGATGTCGCAGCCTAGATGCAGGCAGGAAGAATCAAAGGCTACTCTGGGATAGAGGCACACTGGGCCAAAGGGCTCTCCACCAAGTCCAGGGAAGGAGTTTGGGGAAGCAATGAGCAAACAGGGATGTGTAGGAGCTCTGTGTTTAGTCAGAGTGAGTTTAGTAGAACTGGAACAGGCTTGGGGAAAAACCAGGAACTCAAGAAACATCAGAATGGCTGTGACCACTTGGAGCCAGACTGAGGACTTGGGCTCCTCAGTTGGAAAGGCAGGAAGGCAGACGAGAAGGCCCTCAAGGACAATGCCAGGGCATTTTTGCCCTTCTGCCTTCAATTCTTTGGGGCTGACATATCCCTGGAATGAAAGGCAAGAGCGAATCTAGGGGACTAGGTGACATGACAGGCTCGTTCCACAGACAGAAAAATACCCTCAGGATGAAACCTTTACTCTCCAGAATGTTCTACTCCCTCTGAATGTCTAGGGGTCTTTCCAGGCTAGCTGTGCCCAAATTGCCCTGAGGGGCAGCTGCTCCCACAGCTAGAAAACCAGCACCAGTCAGCCGGCCACACCCCGAGCTATGGAGGGACGCACCGGGGCCAAAGCACCGGCCCGTCTGAGATTTGGCAGCAGGCTTTGGCTGAAGCTGACTGACACCGGAGCTGCCTGAAGTTAGCTTCCTCTCTGGAGACCGACAGGCCTCCTGTTTCCTGTCTGTCTGCTCTCCAGCTCCCCACCCCCTTCTCATTTCCTGTCTGAGTCTGTACTGCTATTTCAGGATCTTGACACTTTGAGGAGAGGTTAAAGGGCACTTAGGCAAGGCGGAGAAGCCAATACAAATCAGGGAGGGAGGAGGAGCTGGAGAGGCTGTGGAATCCCACTTCCCAGCCTGCCCTACTCCAGAGCCTGAGCTCCCATCTGCTGCCCCTGCACACCCAGCTTCTGCGGGCCCTGGCTGTGACCAACACAGGACACTCCACTCCCCACCTTGCCCTGGTTCCTATCACCCTGAAGCACCACACGCCAGCCGGACAGTCTGACAGACTCTTCCTGCCCGGAGACCCAGGAAGGACACTGGCCCCTGCACATAACTCTACCACCCAGAGAAGCCTAAGTTCAGATGGCAGCGCCTCCTAAAATGCCAGGCACTAAGCTATCCCCTGGGAACCGAGGACCAGGTCAGACCTCTAACTTGTATGCCAGCAGCCAAGAGGCCCTGGGCCTGGGAACCACGCTGCTCTGGCCCTTGCCCCTGGCTAGCAGCCAGCAGGGCAGGCAGCAGGTAGAGGGGGCAGGCAGAAGGGACAGTCACACACTGCTCTGTGGCTGTCTCCCAAGAAGAGCATACCTTATCCTCACCCCGACTACAGCAGGACTTAAGGCAGAAAACAGAAGGGCCGAGAGGAAAGGAAAGACCCTGTGGAGGAACACGGAGTGGCAGGTGGTGCTTGGGGCTACCATTGGCGTCACTCTTGCCCTCACACGCAGGGGAACTGAGAAGCCTCTGCCAGTTTGTCCTTCTGTGAAGGATTCACCAAACAAAGGTGGAGGCTTGGCCACACCTTTCCCAGGGGCTTGGCTTGCAATGTCTGGTTCACACATGAGATATGGAAGCCATACTCTGGCAACCAGAGCACAGCTCCCAAGGCCAGGAACCATCCCTTTCCTGTTCTCTCCTGTGCCATTTCCCTTGTGACTGCTGCCGCAGCTGGCTACATCCCGGTGTCCCCTCCCTCTAAAGAGCTCCAGGCAGGCTCAGCCTGGGAGTGGACAAGTAGGCGGCTGCTGTGACAGGAGGGGAAAGGCTGATATGTCATTTGGCTCTTTCTACCCTACTCTCAGGAAGACGAGGAACACCCCCCCAGCCCCAGCCTGGGCTCCACTCCTCACTCACATAAGCTCGACATGCACGCCAGCCCCCGGCCAGGTCCATGATCCTGTCTGCGTTTCTACGTCAGGAGTCCCTCACTGTCCTCTCTGCGTGTGTACATGCTCACACACACACACACTCTCTCTCTCTCTCACTTTCACTACACGTACCCTTGCTGGTTATGGTTTCATAAAACTAAGGCCACTGCCCTCTTTCGCTGTACCTCACGCCATTAGCCCTCTGCCTGCTCGGCAATTCCTGGTTCCACAGGCAGAGGCTGGAAAGAAAGACACAGCTCCTAGGGGCCCTGTCGATGGGTTGGCGGCACCAGCCTGTGAATCCAGAAAACGTTCAGCTCCTGCCCCCCTGCCTTGAATCTTCTTTCTTGGTATTTCAGGAAGCTGCTTCTGCTCCTAAACTAAGACTGTCTTTTCTCAAACAAGCAAATAATCTCCTGGGCACCAAAAAGTCCACAAAATTACCAAATAGGAACAAAGTCTCAGTTATCCAATGTTGTATGTCCACCCCCACCCCCCACCAGCCTTCTCTGGGCCTTGCTTGGCCTAGCACCAGGCCACAGGCAGGCTCCAGTCTCAGCTGCTGTGGGAATGTCTCCCACTCAAAGCCACAGGCTGAGGACCCCATGAGAGGCCCCAAGCTTGCCAGAAGCATCCAGTCAGCAGCTGGCAGGGCTGAGAGGGAGGAAAAGCCAGAAGAGGAACAGTCTGAAGCTCTGGAAAGCCAGAAGCTATTCAAGAAGCAACTCTGCCCTGTGGCAGGGAGCATAAAGGACAAACCATCCTCAGAAGACACCAGATCCTGTGCGGCTGCCAACCACCTGGGGCCAGGTAAGGAGGCCGTAGTGGCCAGATCCAACTCACCCAATGTGGTTGGTGCGAAGTGAGATCTCCAGCTCTCTTAGTACTTTGGTTGACTCCTGCACTCTCCTCCTGAACTTCTGTAAACATGAAATTTTCTGTCACTGATGGAGGCCCCCAATCCAACTTTACAGTACAAACCAAAAGGGCAGAAAAGGAAAAGGAAGGGATACAAGAGAGCAGTTACAGACCTTCCCTCAATTACTGGCCAGCCACTCTGGGCCCCTGGCCGCAGAACCCAGAAATCCAACTCCCATTGCTCAGAAACAGATTCCAAGCCACAAGTCAAAGGTTGCTCCCAATCCCCAGAGGACTATCGAGGGCAGCAAGACGGGGCCTCTCTGCCCCATACTTCACCTTCCGAGTTACACTGGGGTCCAAGAAGCTCTGGAGTTTCTGGATGTAAGTGTGGGGAGGATTCTTCACCTGGAATCGTTCCTGGAAGGGAAACATGCATATGTGTACACACACAGACGCTGGACACCCGATGAGGGCCCTGAGAAGTGGGGCACTCATAGTGTACAGTGGGAGGGGACTCAGCCTCTCAAAGGTGTCACCTGGCTCTAAACATCACCCAAACCCTTCTATGACACATTATCCCCAGGCATTTCCCATCTGTTGCCATCTTCTCCTCCAATTAGTGCTCCCTGAGCCTAAAATATTTTTCTATGTCAAAAATTATTTTAAGAGTCTGCTGCTTGCTAAGAAGATGTGAGGATTACAGAGCTGTGAACAGTACCCAAAATACAGATATGGTTGGGAAAGGCTGCTCATTGCCTGGCCAACTGATGGACAGGGGTCAGGACAGCCAAGGGGAGAGGTGCTTGGCCTCACAGAGTCCTGTTTCCACACGTTCTGCTTTTTGCCCAGGCCCCAAGCCCCAACAATCCAAAGCAACATCAAATGCTGACAGCTGCTTTCAGCAAGGTGATCCCTCGATCCCCTTCTACACAGGCACAAGACCGCGTCCTCTCTCTGTTGCCCCAATCCCTTCAACTCACTAAGACACTCAGGGAAAATCTCTAAGCACTCTGGCCCTATAAGGGCCATCACCACTAAGCTATCTGAAGTGCTGGGGGTGGAGGGGCTGGAAAGGGTCCAGGAAAATGGTATAATGATAGAATGTTAGAAAATAGAATCTAAAAACAAATGAAAGAAAGAAAGAAAGGTTTGAGAAAGCTGAAATTATGTGACCTAGAAAAGACTGAGAGATTACCAATTAAAGAGCCTCAATACCAAAGGGCGACTATTCTCCAAACCCCAAGCAGGTGCTAACCAACCTCTCCTACTGCAGTACACAAGGACATGGGTCTCAGTTGCAGAAGAAGAGAATTGGACTATCTAGGATCTCTGAAACAAAATCCCAGTTCAGGTCAAGCAGCGTGCCCTGGGGAGGCCACGGAAAAGAACCGCTAGCACAGACTTGGCATCCACTGGCCCAAGCCCCGCCCTGGCTCCATCACTCGCCAGCATTAGGCAAGTTGCTGAGCCCTGGATTCTTCACCTATGAAATCCAACAGTGCCCTCCTCAGAGGGTTTTTGTGAGGATGAAATGAGATATTTCAGTATGCGTACAGTATTTGGTCCACAGTAAGCACTCAATAAATGTTAGCTATTATGATTTTGTTCAGGACTTAGAAAGAATAACATTGTTCATGACAAAGCCTCCATGGCAAAGCGCTGAGTACACACATGACCCTCTCTCTGTGCCAGGTACTTCCAACCTTTCAAGAGATAAGGCAGCAAAAGCCAACTGTCCCAGCCCTGCAGACAGGCCTGTCTGAGTTCACAGACTTATGATTCGTGATCTTCATATGTGTACAGGAGAAAGAGCCAGGTCATAGGTGTTAGAATATCTCGATTCTGAGCACTGATCTCTAGTTTCCTCCAGCTCTAAACACTACCATGCAGGGAGAGCTTCCGGTTCGAGGCTGTTCTGAGATCTGGGAACAGAGAAACTGGGGCTTCTCAATCCTAAAGGCCTGTAGGTAAAGAGAAACACCCTGCTATCTGCTAGGTGTGGGGAAGAGTGAGAGATGAATGGTCCTTTGGAGTACCCTGCCAGGCACAGCCCTAACCGGGGAAAGGCAGAAACAGGCTCTGCTGGGAAAACCACCAAACTCCACAGCCGACCGATCCTGCACTCCAGACCTACACAAACCACCTTCACACCACTGCCCACTGGTAGAAATCAAGACAGCTCTTGGCAGGAGCTACAGGAGAACGTGGCCTTCAGGCTCTGTCTCTGTCATCAGAGTCTTCATGGAACAGAAAGTGAACACAGACTGAGGCCAAGTCCAGGCCAGGGTTCCTCAAGGGACTCAGGGCTGCAGTCAATGCCTTCAGCCCTGCTGCCTTGTCCAGCCCAAGACACAACTCCCCACCTTCCTGCCCTTTCCCAAACCCTGTACCTGGTCACAGATCAGATCCCACTTCTTCTCGTTGTCATACTGCCGCAGGAGCCGGGCCTTGTCAGGAGGCAGGTTCATGGAGCTCTGAGGAGAGAATCTGAGTTAACATGGCTGAAACCACCACCCACCCGGGGGAAAGAAAGGCCACATGCCCATACCTTTCCCTCTCCTGGGCCCTCAGACTTCACCTGACACTCTGTCGCAGAGAAGGGAGGCTTGGAAAAGCAGGACAGTTCTGCCTTCCTATTCAGTTGAGTTTGATAGAAAACGTTTTCCAAACCACAGGTTGTGGAATCGATTTAGCATGTCAAGATTAACTTTATTTTAAATGGACATGAGCAGATTAAAATAGAATAGAAAATACCAGAATTCATCACAATTAGGAAATTATAAATAATGTTTCATGAAGCATTTGTTTCTTTGATATTTTATGTATGTATACATATATATGTCATACACATAGGTCATGCTATAAAATGTTAAGTATGGGCCGGGCGCGGTGGTTCACGCCTGTAATCCTAGCGCTCTAGGAGGCAGGTGGATCGCTTGAGCTCAGGAGTTAGAGACCAGCCTGAGCAAGAGCGAGACCCCATCTCTACTAAAAATAGACGGAAATTAATTGGCCAACTAAAAATATATAGAAAAAATTAGCCGGGCATGGTGGCACATGCCTGTAGTCCCAGCTACTCGGGAGGCTGAGGCAGAAGGATCTCTTGAGCTCAGGAGTTTGAGGTTGCTGTGAGCTAGGCTGATGCCACGGCACTCTAGCCCGGTCAACAGAGTGAGACTCTGTCTCAGAAAAATAAATAAATAAATAAATAAAATGTTAAGTATGGGTCAAAAAATGAGACAGGTCAAAAAATTTGAAATCCACCAGTTTAAAGCAGCAATTTTTTTCAATTCACCTTTCCCCCATGACTGTCCTGTGCCACACATTTCTGTGGGTGAATCTTTAGCCACCCATAGCCTCTGTAGATGCTGCAACTCTACCCCTCCTCCCCATGTCAGCATATAAGTGATGAGATGGACATCAGCATAAAGATAACTGCTCAAATTTTTTTACGAAAAAATTCACAAAACTCAAGGACTTTAATTATTAGTAGCAAATTACTTATGACACACCTCCCAATTAATTAAGACACAGCAAAGTATCCTGACCCCTTTTGAAACACTCTGACGTAGGATACTGAAGGACAAGACCAGGAGTCATTTTATTTTATTCACTACTGTTTGGTGCATGAATAAATAAAGTGTGAGCAACTGAGTGATGCCTAAGGCATCCGTGTGGCCCCACCATGGCTACCATACCAGAATACCTTCCTGCCTTTATCCACCCCCAGCCAAGCCTATCTTCTCATCAGTCTGGCTGCCTTTGTTCCAGGTCATAGCTCTTGCTTCTAAAGGCAGTCTGACACTTTTTTTTTTTTTTTGAGATAGAATCTCGCTCTGTTGCCTGGGCTGGAGTGCAATGGTGTCACTGTATTGTGACTGAGCAGTAGCTCACTGCAACCTCAAACTCCTGAGCTGAAGTGATCCTCCTGCCTCAGCCTCCTGAGTAGCTGGGACTACAGGCATATGCCACCACACCTGGCTAATTCTTCTGTCTTTTGCAGAGATGAGGTCTTGCTCTTGCTCAGGCTAGTCTCGAACTCTTGAGCTCAAGCAATCCTCCTGCCTCAGCCTCCCAGAGTGCTAGGATTACAGGCATTAGCCACCACGCCTGGCCAGTCTGACACTTTAATCAGACCACTGCACCTGCCTTCCCCCTACTCCCGAATCAAATATGATGCCCCACCTGAAGTGTCACAGCTGTCTGATAACCTGCACGACTTACCACAGATGCAGCCTCTTCCCCCAGCACACTGCCAGCCACCTGGGAGGCCTTCCTCTCATCTTTCTCTCCTTTACCTACTGTTCGAAGTTCAGCTCTAACTCCCTGGTGACCCAAGCATGCCACTTGGCTTACCCCTGCCCACTCCTTGACATCCTTGTCTCTGGGGACATCAATCATGTGCACCCAGGGTCCCTGAGGAGTCACATAGGCCCTGCACTGTTCCAGAAGCAAAAGAATCCTGGGAGGGGGGCCCTCCATTTTCTAAGGAACCAAAAGAAAATTATTAAACATCATTTATTTCTGCAACACTATCCATTGAATGTTCTTATCTCACACACACTACTAAACCACCTGTAAGCTCATCTAGCCCCTACAAGGCTGTGTCTATTCTTACTGTCTCCAACTCCCAACATGTGCCTAGCGGGGAGTAAGGTGATGGCAAACCTATGGGTAAGAGCTCCCAGTTCCAAGATTTGGGCCCAGCAACCGGCTGGAAACAGGGTCACTATGGCTCAAAAAAGAAAGTAGGGTCTCTGGTTGGAGTTTACAAACGGAAGAATTCAGGACTACAGAAGTGGGGCAAGTGAGATAAGAAAAGAAGAGAGGAGACCACCACATCGAACCTCTCCCCGTGGTTTCTGCTGCCCCATGAATCTGCCTGAATTTCCATAGGAAAGAGGGGCTAACCGAGTTTTCCCCACAACCAATGTGGTACAGATGGCAAGATGAACAAATGCAAGCCTGGAATGTTCTCTCCGGCACTGGGAAGTACGTCTGTGTGGATGGCAGGATGGAAGCAGGAGGCCTCAACAAAACAGGGCCCCGAGGGTCAAAGGCAGGCCCAGAGCAAGTCTCCAGCCTAACTGTGGCCAGCTGAAGCCAAGACAGAACTGAGCAGAAACAGTCCTCGGGACAGGTCCTGGCTCTGTGCACATCACTGCCATCTGACCGTCTCTCCTGTCTGTGCCATGAAAACAGTTTTCTGTTGTCTCTGGAAGAAAGCTGCTGGAGGGGGCAGGGGCAGCCTGTCGCTATTGTGGCAGACTTTGCATCCTGTCTATACCAACTTCCTCCCTCAGCCACCACTGTCAGTGCTGTGGCTCACGCTTCCCCATCAGGTGAACTGGTGAGAAAATGCTTGGTCCCCTCTGAGTTTCAAAGACTGAGCAAAGTCACCCCCTTTGGGAACCCTAGCCTAAGAGCATGGAAGAGGGACATCAGGGACCTGGTCAAACTCTAGATCCTCAGGAAAGGTAGACCCCAGAGTAAGGAACGGATGGCACAAGCGTGAAGCAGCTCTGACCACAGGCCACATCCTCCTGCCTGGAGTTTTGGGTGGCACTCTCTGGACAGTGGCTGCAGCCTTCTCTGTTCTTTAGGGTGATGAGATGAGGAAGGGGAAGTCCCCCAGGTTCCAGCACTCCCATAAGAAACCTGTGTGTGGGAGCCACCTGCCAAAGGGGCAAGATTGGGCCTGGCAGGACAGTTCTCTTACTGCCAGACAACGGTGTCAGGGCTTCCGCCTCCACCTGATGACATGTGTGAGTCCGGCAGGGCCCCACTGTCCTGAGGAAGCTCTGCTTAGCTTCTTAGGAAGGTCAACTTCCTGAGTCCCGGGTACAGCCAGGGAGCAACCTGACATGGTTCCGGCCTCAGTCAAAGGTTTGTTTCCTTGACATTTTTCCTCAGTGGTTCCACAGAGTCTGTGGGCTCTCAGAAGGCAGAAGCCGAGCTGAGTTCTTGCTAACTCCTGGTTGAGACCCTTGCTGCACAGAAAGGGTCTGGGAAAGGCGCAAGCACTGGTGTGGGTGGAGTCAGGGGGCCTAAGATCAACTTGAGCTCTTCGGAGTTACTGAACCTTGGTGAACTCATCCATAAATTGGAGATAATCTCCCTACTTCACAGGGTTTTATGAGGATTAAATGATAACTATTTTATGTCTGTATGTGTCTGGAACACTGTGGGTGTTCAACACAGTTCCCTTATCCTTCCGCCTGAAAATCCTGTGTAATGTTCTGACATCCCAGGGACCCGTCCTCTCGCTTCTGGGCTCTCTCTTTGCCTCAATCCCTCTTTCCGCAACTGCTTCTCAACACTCTGACTACAGAGCAATCCTTTCCCCTCCACTGACCCCTCTCCAGCTTCTTCTCAGAGTAGGAGGCAATTTAAGTCCCACCACCCTTGGGGGGATGGGAGACCCCAAGGGAGTAGGGGACACAAGTCACAAACAAAACAGCCACAACAGGAGATGGGAGGAGAAGGGGGAAGATGAACTCAAACTGAAGCAACTCTGGGGCTGATTCCTAAATCGCAGGGCACCAGCAAGCAGTCTAATAATAAAAAGCTGTAACGGGAAGAAGCCAAAAGGCACAGGTCTGATGCTTCTCCTGCAAGGCTGCTCTGGTTTGCTGCCAGTGTGAGGCCAGGCAGATTGCCCTGCTCTGGGGGTTCCTAGTCCCTCCAGTGAGGTTTCCTTACTCTCCACCTGACTCCTCAGCCCCAGGGAAGCCAAGGAGACGGCGCAGTGCTGGTCGCAGAGATTCCCTTCCCTTTGCTGCTCTGCGCCCAAGTCCAGTTCGCCCCTCCTCGTTTCCTTCCCACTGCAGGGGAAGGGAAATGCCAGTGGGGTTTGGAGTTTCCTTCAAAGCTGTGGGCCCTGCTCTGGGACTTGCCCCTACTCTGCCAGTCTCCTTGGGCCAGGCCTGGGGAAAACCCAACAAACAAATAGGAACGACCAAAATTTCCCAACTATTTCTGTTAGTCCCAGTCGGCCATGATAAATCCTAGCAGAGACAAAATGGCACAACGTCTTTGAGAGACAGAGAAAGAAATGTCTGAAATGTCCTGGAAAAAGGACTGTGGAGGCTTTAGGGAAGCTCCAGTGGGGGCTGTTTATTTTGAGCAAATACAGAAAGTGAGTGGTAGTTTTATTAATGTTTTCCCTCTTGAAACCACCTCCCACCAAGTTTTCTATGGCTGGACACTTCTCCCAATTGTGGGAGCCCCAGCCCCATGCTCAGCTCAAGCGATGGGAAGCCCTAGGGAGAAGACTCTAGGACTGCCCTGCAGACAAAGGCAGCACATGCTTCTCAACATGCTGCTGGGCACCTGGCTGCAGGTGCCACAAGTCCTCCCTGGCATCCACAGATCAGCCCATGGGCAGAGGAGCAGAGACAGAAAGTGGTGAGAGGGCACCAACTTTGGGAGTCCAGGAATCTGCTACACAGGAGCAGCTGTAACACTGTGTTCCCACCCTGTGTTCCTACTAGGATCCCCCTCACAAACCAACAAATCTGACCCCGAGCCAATGGCAAAGCAGGCCACACAAGGCACAAGGGCCCACTGCCAGCCACCAAAAGGACAGAGTGTTAGGAATGGCCCGGCCTGCCATCCACATGTCTCTGCTGGTGGGCAGCAGGCACAGCTGTGGCCAGCTGGGCACTGCTCCCAAAGGACAAAAGCCCAAGAAAGTGGGAGGTACCAGCTCCTGCTGCCTTGGCCCCTTGGCGGCCACAGCAAGCCCTGCTGCAGTAGCAGCTCCCAGACAATGAGAGTTATTTTCAGCCAGCCCTTTAACGCAAGCCAGCTGGCCAGTGCGCAGGGCGGGAGTCCTCCTCCACCCAGCCCGCCCAGACGGCAGCCTGGCCCAGCCCACTGCCTATGCCGCTGCCACCTCCACGTCACTGTTTGTTTATCTCATTGTTTCGGCACAGCTTCTCCTAACTCGCCCCCTGCAATCCTGTTAAAAGAAAACCAAAAAACCAAAAAAATAAAATCAGAGAGTTTGACCAGAGGTCCAAGAGCTAAAATTTTCAAAGGTCCAGATATGAGAAGCACAACAGCCCCTCCAAACACCCACACTTTTCCCCGGCCCCGTGGCTGGCTGGAGTTGTGCAGGGGAGGAAATGGAACAGATCGATGGCCAGATCCCACTGCAGCCCTCACAGAGCAAGGCCAAGCCTGGTTTCTCTGCCAACCAGGGAGACGAAGCTGACTGCTCTCCTCTCCCCGTCTGACTCCCGCCCATCCTCCTCTCCAGAGCTCAGGTTTGGAGATGATAACTTGAGACAGCCCAGAATGGGCCTGAGTCAACTGTGAAAGGTTCTGGGTGAAGAACTGTATCTCCTGCGGCAGAAAGGAAATCACAGGAACAGTTGACGGCCTTTGGCTGGAGGGAGAGGCAGTCTCTGCCCTGCCTTGATGGGGTGGAGGTAAATACTTCATCCAGCCCCTGCACACCAAAGCATTCAGAACAGGAAGGGTGGAAGGCAGCAGTTACCTCCCTGGACTCTAGGCCTCCCAGCCTGGTTCTGCCAAGCTCCACAGCCTCACCAGTGTAGCCCCCACTGCTGCCCATCTCCCCACCCTATGTGACCCCATGCACAGGAAGGGCGACGTGGGTACAATACACTGTAACTACACACAGTTTTCTCTAGGCCTGAGCTGCCCTGTGAGGCATATGGGAAAGTTGCTGGGGTACTGTGTGACAAAAGGCATCAGAAGAGTGTGGGTGCTCCTTGACTTATGTATCTGTCTGGCTTACGTCTGGCTTTTTGTTTTTGTTTAATTGAAGCTATCACTTTGGGTACAAGCTGCCAGGGAAAAGTCAGGTCTCACAGGCTCGGAACCATGTCTGGAGAACGTGCTTCTGTGGTCACTGATGACTCTATAACCAGAAATGACTTGCTGAGCAGTTTCAGGCCACATCCCTGAGCAGCCTGGAGGAAAAAGAAATGGATTCACCAGATGTCTCAGGCTGAGCTCTGCAATTCACACCAGGGAAGTCGGATGAAGGAAAGGTCCTCAAAGGCCAGCATCACTCAAAGAGATGGCTTTTTCCAAATACAATCACACCCCTGAGGCCTCTTCTTCACCCTCGAGGATTCCTCCACCAGATCCTAAGGCAAAGGAAACTGGCCATGTCCCCAATGCCAGTAAAGCCCCTAGCTCTACCCTCTGCCACACCATTGGCCTCCTACCTGACATCAGGTAATCCTGCAGATATCCTGGCCCCCAGACCCTGGCTGAGGCCACTCCCTTCAGCCTACCCAGTGAAGAAGTAAACAATCTGAGACGGGAGAGCTCCTGTTAGCACTTCCCAACCAAGCCCCTAGGCCTTAGCTAAAAAGCCACTGCCACAGCAACTTGATCTGTCTACTGGCTCCTCAGCCCCTCCTCGCGGTTAGCCAGACCCACACACTCCCCAGTTACGCAGAATGGAAACTATTCCGCTGGGGGCAGCCGGTTTTCCAAAGCCAAAGAGTCTGGGGCAGAGCCTCACATTCTCCCCACAGCCAACCAGTGTCCTCCCTCTCTTCATGAGGTTCTGTCCTCTTGCCTGGGGAGCCCAACAGACAGTGCTACCTCTGAGAGGACACAACATTCCTGGGCTTGCATCTCCATCACTCCCAACACCATAGCACATCTCTCGCTGAGGCCCAGGGGGTCTCCCTCCCAAGGTCTCTCATCTATACACTCCCTTCCATCCCACTGTCACCACCTGGCTGGCCCTTATTGCTCACCCTCGGCCCTCTGGGACAACCTCTAGTTGGCATCCAGGACTTCCAGGACTTCCCTCCCCCTCCACCCTACACATGGATGAAACTTCCAAACTTCCAAGCACATAAATCATGTTTCTTCTTGGTTCAGAAACTTTTTTGACTCCTTATCATTTACACAAGAACCTGAACTCCTTGGCTTGTTGCTCTTAGCAATTTACAGTAAGAGCTTCCAAGGTAAGATTCTCCCCAGGCTGGTCCCAGTTTCTCTGACCAGCCTCATCCTCTCCTACTCTGTGGACTGTCTCTCTCCTGGGACAGCCACTCTTGCCATTCCCTAACACTAGCATTGTAACTGACATTTCCTCAATCTTCTGAATCCTTACCTATTACTACCTGACTCAAAATCCAACAGCTCTGTGACTACCCAACCTAAAAAATCAGCCCCTCTTCTGAGCTCCAAGTATAATCACATGTGAAGAATGACATGGCAGAGACCTGCTTATTGTCCCACAACCTCTTCTCCACACCTTCCTTAGTAATGAACCTCCAACGTTCAGTTGAACACTCGACAGCCTAGAATTAATATATTTCTCGGCTTTCCTTGAATTTAGGTATGGCTACATGACAGGGAAAATTAAATTTCTCCACACACATACTCTTCTTTTTCCTGTCCCCAAGTTTTCTACTCCATTACACCTCAAAGAAATTCCCTCCTTTCCAATTGCTAGCTATGCCCCGCCTCCAATTCACAGCAGGTGAAATCCACCATCTCTAGCAAATCTTTCATAAATGAGAGTGATGAGATCCACTCCCCCAACATTGCCTTCACACATCTACTAACTCTTTTAACTGTGTTCATGAAGTTGTCATTTATGGCTAAAGTTTCTTCACCTTTTCTTGGACATTCAATAAATATCCTTATCACAAATCTTAGTGACACTCCTAGAGGCACAAACACAATGTAGTGGTTAAAGCACTGACTGTGGAGCCACACTGCCTGGGTTTGAATCCTGGCTCCATCACTTTCCAGTTGTTTGTTCTTGGGAGAGTTATTTAATTTATATGAGCCTCAGTTTCCTCATCTGTAAAATGGAGGTAGAAATAGTACCTACTCCATAGGGTTGCTGTGACGATTAAATAAGTTAAATCAGAACCTAGATAGTATATGTTACACATAATGCTAGCTATGTCTTTTTGTTTGGGATTTTTATTCAACATTTAGCTGGGAAACACCTATACACCAAGCAGTAAGCTAGAATCTGGGGATAGCAAAATAAACAGGGCATGATCACTACCTTCAGGAAGTTTATATCCTGCCTGAGGAAAGTTAGACAAGCAAACCAGGGCTAAGCGCAGACAGCACTGCTCACTGCTGTGAAAGAGACACTTATGTCCCTGTGGGAGCCCAGGGAGGTAACATCTAACTAGACCAAGAAGTCAAATAAGGCTTCCTGGAAGAAATGTTATAGGATTTAATTGAGCGCTTTGTTTGTTTTTGAGATGGGGTCTTGCTCTGTCACCCAGGCTGGGGTACAGTGGCGTCATCATAGCTCACTGCAACCTCCAACTCCTGGGTTCAAGCAGTCCTCCTGCCTCAGCCTCCTAAGTAGCTGGGACTACAGGTGTGAGCCACCATGCCCGGCCAGGATTTAGTCTTAAACATTAAGCAGGAAGGAGTAAAGCAAAGGCAATAGAGGAAGGGAAGATGGTGATGGTGACATTCTAGGCAATGAGACAGTATGTGCAAATATGTGGAAGCACAAAACACCGTAACAAATCCAGAAGTCTGTAAGTGATTTGCTATAATGGAATGAATGTATGTAGGAGGAAATTACAGCAGGCAGGAAACAAAGATGACAAAGGGTCTTATGAGCTAAGGTGAGTAGGTGGGCATAAACAGGATAACACTGACAATAATAATAGTTACAATGAAAATAGTAATAATGACAAAAGCTAACCTTTATTGACAGAACTGTGATAAGCACTCTATATGAATTATCTCATTTAATTCTCGCAATGATAAGAAGTCCTATGAAGTAGGGACTATCATTATCCCTACTGTACATTCAGGAAACAAAGGCTTGGAAAGGCTGTGGAACTTGCCCAAGGTCACAAAGCATGTACACGGTGGAGCTAGGATTTGAACCCAGGTTTGACCCCAAACCCTGAGATTTGAATCTCTCACAATGCCCCCTCTGAGACAATAAATTGTGTTAGCCCTTCTTTGCACCTTTCTAAATTGTACACATCCTTCAGGACCAACCAATACAATTTCAACCTTCCTCATGAAACCTCCCCCAAACTACCCAGACCTCTGCACACTCCCTCCTCTGAATTTCTGCAGGGTTCACTGCTCTTACCTCCCCTAGATCCTTTAATTACAAGATTTCTTGGAAAAAATCACTTCTCTCTCATATTGTTATTCACTTTTCACATTTTGTATTATTTCTCAAAGGAGACTGCAAGCTCCTTGAGGACCTTGCCTTGAGCACACTTGTTCCTAGACACAGAGACAGCTTAACAGATGCTGTGGCTGCCCAAGTGGATGGCAGAGGCAGTCTGGGAGGGGCCCAGCTCTGGCTTTCCAGGAGTCTCATCGTAAATCCTAACTATCATAAAAACCATAAAACTTAATGAATCCCTTCCTACTTCCAGACACATGTGGGAGGGGCATGACTTCTGCTTTATGGAAGGGTAAACTGAGGCCCAGCACAGGCACACATCTGTCACAAGTCATCAGTCAGGGACAGGCACTACAAATCCTGTCTCCTTGCTTTTTTAACTGCTCTCAAATGGGGGTACATCCTCAGTGCCTCAGTGCTTCTATCCTGTTTTAGGAGGAGTCATAAAGACCCCATTCTGCTCTAGACCCATGAGTTGTGCTCCCAACATTGTCCCCCATGCCTTTAAGGCTGGAGCTTGACGTGGAGGTCTTGGCTACCCACACCCTAATGCCATTTTTCAGTTGTTCCAGCTTTTTTATATCTAGTTTGATTGTCCAGCCAGAAATAAACACCTTTTTGGAGTTAGCCTTCTGAGATTTTCATCCCCATGACCTAAAGAGACCTTAAATCTTCTCTGCTTCTTGAAATGTCTGGCGTCGTGTCATATTTACTCAGGGGCCAGAGATGGAGAGAAAAAACATCACTGAACATCTCTTATATGCCAGGTACTTTTCTCACATTATCTCACTTACTGCTCTCAATAACTAATGGAGGTAAAAGTTATTATGCCTATTTAACCAGTGAATGAATTAAGAATCCAAGACCCAGCCAGGTGTGATGAGGTGAGCATGTCATCCCAGCTACTCAGGAGGCTGAGGCACAAAGATTATTTGAGCCCAGCAGTTTGAGGCTGCAATGAGCTATGATTGCAGCATTGCACTCCAGCCTGGGCCACAGAGTAAGACTTTGTCTCTAAAGGAAAAAAAAAAAAAAGAATCTAAGATCAACTAGCTCAAAGTCACACAGAAAGTAGCAAAATCCAGATTCAAACCCAGATATGTGGCCTCCAACATACAGGTTTTCTACCATGTCCTGCAGCTCCTTACAAAGCAAACAAATCTCCATTTCTAACTTGGAAAGGTCCACCTGGATTTGTCTGACTGGCTTTGGTTGGTCATTAGACACCACCTGACCAGCACAACTGGGTGAAATAAGCTGATGAGGTATTTGTGCCGGACACCTGCAGGTCAAGCTTCACAAACTATGCAGAGCACGGGGACAAGGAAATCATCCTTTTGGACAAATCCCTTACGTTTGAGTGGCATTTTAAACTTGCTAGAATGCTCCAAAGCACGGGCTTTGGAATCAGGGATGACCTGGATTTGAATTTTGAAAGTTATTAAACTTCTCTGAACCTCAGTTTCTTCATCTATAAAATCTGGATTATATCTACCTCTTACTGATAATCATTAAGTGAAAGGAAACAATTTCATTATCTCATGTGATCCAATAATTCTCTAGGTTAGAGCAGAGGTTGCACCACACTGCTTCAAAAGATAAAATCAAGACACCAACAGCCACCCAGGGCATTCACAGGAAACCTGGCCCAGAATTTAGGAAGACAGAATCGAGTCACCAAGCTGCTCTGCTATTTGAGCAGCTGAATGATCTAGGACAATTCCTCTAAACTTTAGGGACCACAGTCCTGTTATCTGTGGTGAGATCTGGAGATTTTGTAGGTTATCTATAGTGTTCAAATCCCTCACTTCCCCAATTGTCTCCTGATTGCCTCAGGTTAAACCTGTTGTCTGCAAACCTAAGGTCCGATTGTGTCACAAATCTCTATTTTACTTAACCAGTAAATACTGATGACTCTCAAATATGTATTTCTACCCCAGACTTCTCCTTTGAGCTTTGGCTTTAAATATCAAACTGCCCATTTGACATTCCACCAGACTTCCACAGGCACTGCTGCCTCACGTGTCTCAAAGTGGCCTCATCACTTCCTCTTCTAAGGCATTTCTCCTTCTGTGTTCCCCTAACTGATGGCACCTCCATCTAACTAATCTAGCAAGCTAGAATCTGGATGTCATCCTAAATTCCTCCCTTCTCCCTCATTTCCACCCTCGCAATGTCAAATCTAATTAGTCATCGAATCTTGAAATTTTAATCTTTTTGACTCTTTATTAACAGTTAATTTTTATTTGACTCTGTTCCATCATCTCCACCATGCAAACTGGCCCTGGTCAGGCGCCCATCATCATGACCATACTACCAAGGCCTTGCACTTACTTGGCTGCCCACCTCCAATTCTGATTCCCTCCCATGGTTCCCAGACTGACCCACTCCCAACTCACAATCTGACTCTCCTATGAAACACATGAGTACAGTCTCTTCCATAGGGCATTCAAAGCCTTCCTTACCACTCTAGCCCTGCCTCCCAGCCTTACACTTTACATTTTTTTTTATTGAGACATAGTCTCACTCTGTTGCCCTGGCTAGCGTGCCATGTGCCATGGTGTCAGCCTAGCTCACAGCAACCTCAAACTCCTGGGCTCAAGAAATCCACCTGCCTCAGCCTCCCGAGGAGCTGGAACTACAGGCATGTGCCACCATGCCCGGCTAATTTTTTCTATATATTTTTAGTTGGCCAATTAATTTGTTTCTATTTTTAGTAGAGACAGGTCTTGCTCTTGCTCAGGCTGGTCTCGAACTCCTGACCTTGAGCGATCCGCCCGCCTCGGCCTCCCAGAGTGCTAGGATTACAGGCGTGAGCCACCGCGCCTGGCCTACACTTTACATTTCAACCGCTCTGAGCAGCTCTATGAGGATTCTGAACACATCATGCTCTGTCTCACCTCAATGTCTCTGCTTATGCCATTCCACTACCTGGAATGCTTTCTCTCCCATACCTCTGTCCAACTCCTAATTATCCTTTCAGGCAGCAGAGATTTCCTCCTCAGGTAGTATTCCTCGAGCCCCTACCGCTCCTCGGAGCTCCCAGGTGCTTCCTATCTATACCATTGCACGTACCCTGCTGTGTATTATAATTATATGTTTAATGTAAACTCTAGACTGAACTCGTGCAGGCAGGATGACTGTCTTAGTAATCTTTATTTCTCTGGCTCTTAACACAATTCTAAGCGCTTGCTGAGTGAATGAGTACGAGGCTGCACTTGGTGAGTCTTTGAGGGCTGGTATCTTGTCCTTCTCCCTGTCTCCAGCCAGGGAAGATGACACCTTAACCACTCTCAGTTCACCCCCTCAGAGGCCCTCTGATGTAAACCTTCTTCACCTGCCTCCAGGATAAGGCTGGAGTAGGCTCCCTGGTCTCTGGCCTCTAAGACCATCAGAAGCAGCTGGTAGTGCTTTTAAACTGTTATGACACCATATTGACATTTCTCTGGGCATCTGCAGACAATAAGTACTATTAATATATGGCTTCTTTACAGTTCTTAGAAAGAATCAACTGGGAGGCCAAATGCTACCTGACACTGTCTAGGCCAGCTACCCCTCAACTCCTGAGGTTTTGCTCACAACTTTTAACAAGGATATTCTGGGGAAATACAGATAAATTAATGCTTTGGGAGGTCACTAGAACCTATTGCCCCATAAATCCACAAGAGATTCTTAATTCCTTAGTCACCCACCATGCCAGCAATAATTAAACAAGCCCAAAGGGAGCAATTAATAGCTGCTATTGGACCATCAATGTGGAACTCATGCCAGATGCATCAAAAAACAATCTGCAGACGTGAGCAGGGGAGCAGGATTCACCAAGTGCCCTGCCTGCCAAGGGCCTGAGGATAATGAGAGCTTGTGTGGTGCTGATTCTGCTGAGCAGCAAGTAAAAACAAAATAACCACAACCACAAACAAGAGGTCTGTCCAAAGTAAGGGGCCCAAGCATACTTCGGACAGAGAAGTATGGTTCTTTCCTAGTCAGATGGCTCTAGTCATTCACTCCAGAACATTGTCTGGGCCTCACTCTAGGGTTGGCATTGAGGGGAGGGGAGTGTGTGATCTCCAATCAACAAAATGAGCCCACACAACAGTGGCTCCACCATCCCAGAGTTCAGTACAGGCCATAGACTTGGCAGGTCTATGACGGCTGTCCTGGCCTTGGTAAAAAGCCTCTAGTTCAGAAGATTCTAAAAGTTGGGTCCTTCCATGGCTGCACCAGAGATAAAATGTGCTAAAGGCCAGCCCAACAAAGCCAAGGGTGTCCCTGGTCCCTGAAGGTCCCTAAGGCCTGTTGAGAGGTCATGACTAGGCCAACATCATCGAGTAGAAAAGAAAGGTGACTAATGTGGGCAGTTCAGTGATTTTATAACTTCGAGGTACAGAGAACCAGTCTCTACCCATCAACAATAACTCATACTTCCTGAATATTTTCATTAGACTCCTCAATAGCAAATCCCTGACTCAAGAGGTTAGTAGCCTTCAAATAATATTTCTACTTAAAATGTACTTAGTATCCACCATGCCAGACACTGGCCCGGGTCTTTCACATGTTATTTAATCCTCACGAAATCACTAAAAGGTAAGTATTATCATCTTGGTTATACAGGATGATATTGAGGTTCAAAGAAGTTGAGGTTTAAGGAGGTTAAGAAATTGGCCCAAGGTCAAAGAGCTAATAAATAGCAGAGTCAAGATTCAAATCCAAATCCATTAAGCCCCAAAGCTCTTGCAAAAGGCCTTGTTGAGCACCCGGACATAGGCAGAAGGAATCCCTGCACTCCTTGCAGCTGTTTCCCAGGCCAGACTTCACACTCCTCAAGCCCAGAACACACAGAGTGACTTTGGGAAATGTTGAGAGAATCGGGCTTGATGAGCAAAGACAAGTATCTATTTACAGTTAATCAGCACCCTGCCCAGCCCTGCAGACAGTTCTGACAGCTGGAGCCAGGAAGAAGCAACCACAGGCTCTGACTGGGGCCCACCTGGGCGCCCACCTGCGCACTCACTGATTCTGATCTCCACCCAGACTGGCTGCGCTGCCATATGGAGCCCCTTCCTCAGAGATACGCTCAGGCGCCGGGATCTAGAGTCCATGGAAAAGTTGCTCTTCACCATTTTGCTTTCTCTTATACCTCAAACTCCACAAACTGCCTGACCATCTTGTCTAAAATATCACCCTCATCACTCTTCTATAGCCCCTTATCTTATCTTCTTTTTCTTCATGGCCCTTCTTTGCTATTTAACATTAAATACCTATATATTTGTTTATTGCTTTCCCCAACAACGTGAATGCTATGAGGCTGGTCTTTTGTCTTTTTTGTTCACTGTGGTAACCCTAATGTCTAAAATACAGAGTAAACAATAAATAGTTGTTAAAGGAATAAATGAGTGATCATGCAAACATTTTGAAATTCTACTTCCGTCCCAGTGGGCTATGTGAGAAGACTGAATAATGCCTACTTCCCGGGAAGCCCTACCAAACATGTTGTTGGACCCTAATGTCCCTTCCAAATATCTCCCTAAAGTCTTCCACATCTCACCCCCAGGCCCACAAACCCTAACCCGCCCCAGAGTAGGTACTAAAGAGAGAAAATGGAGCAGCACCTAGGGAGGAGACACATTTCTCCTCCAGTTAAGTACAGCCCAGAACCTCTGCAAATTAAAAGCTCCCTCTTCACTGAATCCACTCAGCTTTAGTTATAGGTCACACTTTTTATTTTTGTAACCAGCCAACCCACCAAATTATAGGCTCAGGCCACCGGTAGACACGCCAAACACTGGGGCCAGCCTAGCAGAGGCACTGCCTTTCTGGCCCGAGGGTAGGTACAGACAGGAGTGAGGGCTGAGCACCAGTCAAACCTGAAAGGGCAGAGGGTACCATCCACCATGCTGGGCAGAGTACAGTGAGGAGCCTGGGTCTCACTCAGGCCAGCCTGCTGCCCAGTGGGGAGGTAGATTCCAGGACTCTCCACATAGCAGCCAGAGTGAACTCAATGCTATAAAGCAGATAAGATCACTATCATGCCTAAAACTTCCCTCTACAATTAATTTTCAAACTCCTTTCAAAGCTGACAAGGTCCCACATAATCTGGGCCCTGTTCGCCTGTCTATGCCTTCTCGGACATCCCTCAGCATCCTTGTCAACCAATCTGGCCTTCTTTCAGTTCCTCAAATGTGTAAAGTTCTTTCCCGCCCCAAAGCTTTGCACAGGTTCTCTCTTCCTAGAAAATCCTTCCCTCAAATCTTTACATATGGCTGTGATGTTGGCTTAGAGCGGGTGGGTCTGCAAGACTGGAGCAAAGAGATCACTAGAGAGTCCATCACAACAGACCAGGCCAGAGCTGAGGACAAACTACCACAGTGGTAGTACAGATGGAGGGAAGGTGAGGGGGCAGTAGCCTAGAGTGACTCCCAGGTACCCAGCTTGGATGATTAGCTGGCCATGCTCCCCCAAATATAGTGTGCAAGAAACCACTAGCAGGTAGAAACTGGCTCACAAACACTGGGCACTGTTTATATATAAGGAGATATACTTATTAAGCACTGAGATATATTTACTGAGCACCTACCACAAACAAGGCATTGTTTCATCACATAGGAGGGAGCAGAAAAAACAAGAAAAAAAGGGAAAAAAGGCATTGTTAATAACACAAATTATTCAGTACAAGACAACATTTCACCCTAAGGGAAGGCAAGATATATTTGACAATGGAAATAATTAGCTCAAAACTCAGTGACTAGAAATGGAAGCTTCTACATTTGGAGACTTCTGCTGCCTCCAACACGTGGGATCGTTTTCTATCCAGTTTCACTTAAATCAAATTATCCTGATTCTCTAACCTAGGAGGATTGAGCATTATTTCTCATAAATTTCAATCATTCAACTTTTAACAAGCAAACTCATGACTGGCCAGGGACAATTTACCAACTATCTCTATTCCCCGTTGCAAGCATGGGCAGGGAGGCCTCCACAACCTTTTCTAACAATCAGGAAGTCAATCAAAGCTCAGGGTGAATTGACCGTATGTCCTGATCCGAGCTCGCCTGTCTGTGGCTGCCCCTCACATAGCTGCCTCATTTCTCCTCTCTCATCCCCTCCCACACTGCTCTGGCCTGGAACAAACTCCTCTCTCCATATCTACACCTGTCACCTTTAACACCTGACTAAAGCTCATGTCCTTCTTAAAGCACTGCCTGATTAGTGACCCTGTACCATGCTGATCCTTCCTTGACTCTCCAATCCTTCTGTGCTCATAGCTGTCTGGCACCCCTTCACTGCACGATCTCACTTGGTCTTCACAAAACGTGTGATTGGGCAAGACAAATAGTATTCCCATGTTATGGATAAAATAACTACGGCACATGGAGAGCCTCACAGATGACCTGAGGACACACACTTACTTTAATTCTGTAGTTCAAAATACAGTTTTAGGCTGGGCACAGTAGCTCACACCTGTAATCCTAGCACTCTGGGAGGCCAAGGCAGGTGGATCGTTTGAGCTCAGGAGTTCGAGACCAGCCTGAGGATGAGCGAGACCCCATCTCTACCAAAAAAAATAGAAAGAAGTTAATTGGACAGCTAAAAATATATAGAAAAAATTAGCCGGGCATGGTGGCACATGCCTGTAGTTCCAGCTACTCAGGAGGCTGAGGCAGTAGGATCACTTGAGCTCAGGAGTTTGAGGTTGCTGTGAGGTAGGCTGACGCCACGGCACTCTAGCCAGGGCAACAGAGTGAGACTCTGTCTCAAAAAAAAAAAAAAAATACAGTTTTAAATGTATATATTGTCTCCCCAACTTAGATAGGGAGCATTATCTTCTATTTCTTTGGTATACTCCAAAGCACTGGGGAAAGTGCTGGGTATACAATGGACACCTAAGACATGGTTCCTTAATAAATCAAAAAGGAAAAATGGAATGAACATTTAGAATGGACCCAAGACTTCCCAACCTAAATGAAGTCTTTTTTGTTATGCTCCCTCTTAACAACCTGTTCTTTGCCTCCCAAGGACTTACCATAATTTGTAATATTTATTTAATATCTGTCTTTTCCTCTAAACTCTATAAAGGCAGAGGCATTATTTGTTTTTTCAACACTAGTGGTATCACTGGCATGTAGTTAAACAAAAAAAAACCTTGTTGAATAGCAAATGTCCCGGTGGGATAGCTAGAATTGAAACCCAAGTCTGGCTGACTCCAAAGCCCAAATCTTTCCACTAGACCTCTTAGCAAAGGAGGACTTATTCTGGTAAACCTCCCCTACATTCTGCCATAATCTACTCAGTCCTCTCCAAAGCAGTATGAAGAGCAAGGGGGAGTCAACCCTGGAAAGAGGAGATTATAGTTAAGAATGTGAGCTTTGGAGTCAGACTGCTTGGAATCAAATCGTGACTTAACTACCTACTATCTATGTGATCCTAAGTGAGCTATTTAATCTCCCTGGACCTCAGTTTGCTCTTCTATAAAATGGAGATAATAATAACTACTTCTTCACAGAGTTGTGATGATTAAATGAGATGTGTGTAAAGTGCTTTGCATGGTGCTTGGCATACCATTAGCACTCGATAAATGTTAGCTATTAAAATTATTAGTTATTCTTATCCCTAGGAGACAAGAATCTAGAGAAGATGATTTCCATGGTGGTCAGAGCTTCTGAACTGACTTGACTTTGAGAGGCTTAGGTGCAGTGAGCCTAAGCTCAGGTGTATTCCCTTTGCTGACTTTACCTGCTGCAGCTCTGCCAAGGCTGGAGATACAGTTTTCATTGGCCTAGAAATGAAAGAGGCTAAAAATATACAATCTGCCTGTGCCTGGAGGACCAGGATCATGCCTACATTTAAGAATTTAAAATACAGCCTTAGGGCAGAAGAGCAGCGCTTAGGATTCTTTCTACATGAAAACTAGTGCCAAGCTCAGTCAGGGCAGGGAATGGCTGTGGCCAGCTTCTGACCCCACTGGTGTCCTCTCTCTCTCTTGCACTCTTTCTTTGGCTCAGTGTAGAGAGTAAGAGAGAGGAGCTTTCTTTTTTTGCATTAAAAGTTGAGAAGGAATAAATACACAAGTAAATATTGTAAAAAAAAATTCAATCAACTTAAAAGCTTATAGAATAAAAAATGAATCATTATTCAGCCCCCAACCCTACTCATTCCCCTCCACAGGTCACCAGAGTTAACAGCTTGGTGTTGATCTTCCACGCCTTTCTTCTACACATTTACATACAAATGTGGTGTTATAAAGCAGTGTATGTAGTCTTGTTTTAATTGCCTTTTTAGATTATATTTATACACACACATATATTAAAGATTCCATCAGCCACAGCCATTTATTGAGTGCCTACCCTGTGCCAGGTATTCGGCTGCACAGTGATAAGCAAACAATGTCCCCACCCTCATGGAGTCAACAGTCTGGGGAGATGGATAATAAACACTTAATCAAACAAGCAATTTCAAAATGGAAAGTAATACAAAAGAACAAATAGGATGCTAAGAGAGTAACAAGTGGGGGAGGCCTGTCTGAGAGATGGCATTTTTAAAAACTGAGACCTAAAGCACAAACTGGAATGAGTCATTTGAATATCCAGGCAAAGGGCATTCCAGGAGAGGAAACAGCTTGCGCAAAGACCCTCAAATAGAAAGGAGCTTGTCCTGAATGAGCAAAGGCTAACATGAGCTTGGGAAACAGGAGGGCAAGTAAGGTTATGGAGGCCAGCAGAAGCCAAGTGATACAGTCTTAAGAATCAGTGGCAGGAGTTTGCTTTTCTTTCTTTTTTTCTTTTTTAATACAAAGGGAGGCCATCAAAGGTTTTTGGGCAAGGGAATGATGCCATTTGAGTTTTATTTTGAATTTCACTGCTTTGTGGAGAATGGATGGGAGGATGAAGAAAGGGAGAATAGAGAAAAATGGAAGGCCAGTTGGTTAGCTATAATAGTCAAGAGCTGACATATTCCATGCTCATGGACTAGAAGAATCAATATTGTTAAAAGGTCCATACTACCCAAAGCAATCTATAGATTCAATGCAATCCCCATCAAAATACCAATGACATTCTTCACAGAAATAGAAAAAAAAAATCCTAAAATTTATATGGAACCATAAAAGACCTAGAATAGCCATGTCATAAAGAATGAAATTGGCTCAGAAAAGTTACAGGATTTGCCTAAGGTCATTCAGCTGAAAAAAAGACTATAAAACTAGATCAGAACCTAAGTCTTCTGATTCCAGAACTAATGGTCTTTCTTTCAAACTACCTTGACCTCAGTGTCAAAACCAGCTACTTCCTCCTAGGACAGATTTTTTTTTTTTTTAAGTTTCATGGGATACACTGGGAAGATCTAGTGGCTTTCCAGCTCCCTTTAAGCAAGCAGGTAAAAAACAGAGCAGAAACTCTGCTCTGAGCTGTAAGTGGTTCTTAAAACAGAATAACTATCTCCTAAAGCACCCAAACACCAAGCTCATGCCCAGCTCTTTCTTACAGAAGGGCCAGACAACTGGAAGAGGACTATGATATTCTTCTCCTTTCTGGATGTGAGTAGAGCTAAACAAACAGGGGAGAAAGAGAGTACACTTAAATGTGTAAGGGACCTAGAGGCAAGATCACCAGCCCCAACTCCAGCTCTGGCCATAACCCTGGGTGAGGGGGGAAGGTGGTAAAAGAGATTGAGGGGAGGGGAGAGATGAGGACAAGAATTGAACCATCCTTGGTCCCCAACAGCCTAAACCTTTCCTCTACTGGCAAAACTGCCATATAAATAATTCTGCTAGACCCTCGTGGTTCTGACCAGTATTTAGAACACCTTTAGAGGACCTCAAAGTGTGCTATAGAAGAGTCCACATATTAGTAAAGCTGAGGGGACACTGCTCCCCCCAAAACCCTATCAAGGTCCTCCCCTACCCAACACAAACTCCCAATCCACAACTTTGCTGTGAGGTGATGGAAGACAGAAAGGGTAAGAGAACCTGGAAAGAAGAGGATTCTGAAAGAGGAGAAGTAGAGTGGAGGCTCACTCTGTTTTTTTTTTTTGAGACAGAGTCTCACTCTGTTGCCCGGGCTAGAGTGAGTGCCGTGGCGTCAGCCTCGCTCACAGCAACCTCAAACTCCTGGGCTCGAGCAATCCTCCTGCCTCAGCCTCCCGAGTAGCTGGGACTACAG